>JARKHS020029160.1:0-212500 GCA_030143305.2 Amblyomma americanum | reverse complement strand
TACTTCCGCGGCACCTTATTTAAAAAAAACTCACAGGACGGTTACGATTGTGTAACGTTAGATTCAGCGTTAGCTGTTTAGGCGTTTATTTTGGAGGGGGGGACGTTTTGAGGTAGAAAAGATAGTGGCCTCATATCGCACTGATGTAATGGTCAAGTGATGCACACCTGCAGCTGGCAAGCGGCTGTTCCAAACAGAGCCACCCATAGGCTTATGCGACCCAGGTTGACCGTGAAATAAGGTCACGTGGCATTAACGCACCCACCGGTTATGCCGACGGCGACGACGACACGAGAGCCAGGGACGGGCGCCTCTAACAGCTATCGCTGTAAAATTCAGTCTGGTTTCGGAACGAAATTTCTGAAGCCCGGATTATGGCCCCTGCATGTCCGCCAGCTTTGATAACGGTTCTAGATTGCCTTTCTTTCAGTACAACTCCATCAACGATTAGTTTATCCGCCTTACGTCATTCTCAGTCAAGGTTACGTCATCCTGCGATGCAATGAATTGGCATCATTAGCTTTTCAACACGTATCCAAAGGTTTGCGCCGATTTGTTCCGGCATGATATTTTGGCAATAGATTTATTGCATGGCAGTTTGCGAACGAAACCGGGATGGTTTCGGAACGAGCCATTAATGGTCCCTGCATTAAGACGCTCTGGTATCGGGCGGAAGACTGAACCGCTTTTGGATTGCAGCAGACGATGGCCAACTCGCAGCCGAAAGGTCCTGGGTCAGCGGAAGAGGCGGCGCAGGCGGCGTCGCCCAAGACGTTCATGTCGCCGCTGGGTGTAAACGCGGCGGCAGCGACGGGCAAAATTGATCGATCGCAGATTGAAGGCCCCACCAACGTGGCCGTTAAGGTGAGGTTGGCTTTGTTCGTCACCGAACCGGCTTCTTCTCGGGATGGGCTACGATTTTGTGATGAGAAACACAGTAGGTTAATGGAATATACCGCAAAGAAGAGAGAGTACTGCTCCGTCAGTCACAAGGCTTAGGCTTTGGTTTGTGAAGTGCTCTTCTTTAACGTACGTTGTTTTAACTCTTAGAATCTTTACCCATGCCTAAGAGCATGTATGACAAAAAAGTGGAGTCATATATGAGGGGTCAATAGAGAAGGATTCATCCAAAAACGGCGCACAAAAACAAGAAAAGCACGGAGAAAAGGACGGACAAGAGCGCTCCGTCCTGTTCCGTTTTTCGTGTTTTTTGTGCGCCGTTTTTAGATGGATCTTTACCCCCAACTTTCTACTTTACTGAAAAATGAAGAAGGAAAGAAAGATACGGGGCACAAACGTTGGACTAAAAAACAACATCAATAAACTTAGCGGGAACTTGCACAATCCACTTTGTTTCTTTTGCAGAACAGAAACAAAAAAAGAAAAAATCACTGCGCCGAGCTCATTTCTGTCATGTGCACTGCTGTGCCTTTAATAAGTACTCATTAAAGTACTCATAAGTACTCAGTGTATTTCTCGGCGAGATGGAGTATGTCCAAATACCAAAAACAATCGTAGGATTCTTATACTTCCAGAGCTGCTCGTGGCGAATGGTTTTTTTTTTTCGTTTCAAGACGCAGGTGTTCAGACATGATGCACTGAACTACAGGATTTAAGCAACGCCACCTCCTGCAGCTCGCACGTTAGAAGGACGTACGGGAAGGCGGTGTCTGGATTCAGCCCTTTATAGACAGTACTTCACAAAAGGCCACGGCAACATTGTTTGCCCTGTGGCAGTAGATTGTATCTCACGATCTAGATAACCGGGGGCATAGATACAATGCCTCGCGATACTTTATATAGCTAGGACAATGAAGCGAAAACGTTTAGAAATAATCTCTCACGAAAAGTTCAGATTAAAGGGACACTGAGGAGAACTGATCTGATCTGATAGTTCGGCATTTCATGGCTTCGTTGCCGCTTATTCGTGCGCGAAGGATGCATTTATTTCAAAGAAATTTGGATTCGAAAATGAAAAAGATTTTCCCGCCGCTCTGATTCATACTCAGGGAACTCTTATGACGCCACGGCAACTCTTATGACGTCTCAGAACGGAGTGACGTGACACGTGACGTAAACGCAGACTCCGTGATTTATGACGGCTAGCGGTGCGGTTCGCAACCTTCTTTTGCCAGCCTCAGAGATTCGCGCAGTCCATGAAGTAAGGAAAATTCCTCCAAGGTGGCGCCTCTTGTCCTAGGAAGTCATCGCGCTTGTATTTGCGAGATTGGCCTGTGGTGGCGATACCTGTATTTTGGTTCTTGCGATTTTCTACATTACAAGAGCTTTGTTTTCAGTAAGAGTGGCGTTTTTGTGATCAGGAGCTGCTATTCTATCGATACAAGCCTACTTCAATTTCTCCTCAGTGTCCCTTTAAGCTGGATGAAGCCAGCGGTGTATAGGACAGGGCATGGAGGCGGCTCCACAAAGTGCCTGCAAGCATGGAACTTTTGCACTACGAAATAAACGCGTCGTCTACTGTTATGTAGATAAGTCCCGAGTAACGCAAACCAAAGAAACACGGTGGCGTAAAGAAGTATTCATCAACGCCCGCGCGTCTTTTCGACTCGGGCGTTAAACGAGCAGCGACTTGGGAACACGACACAGATATGTCCCATCATTTGTACAGTCCTTAAGTATATTGATAACTATTACGTTGATAAGTAATTTACACTTATTATTATATACCACCATTTCGTACTCCCACAGATACGCCGTATGAGACAGCCGGAACGCATTCTTAAATCCGGTCACTAGAGGTGACACATACTGCAGTCGTCGGCAGAAGAACGCGGTAGTACTTTGTTCTTATTAGGCAGAAGGTAATCACGTGATCCCTGATTGATGACGTCATTGAGCTTCATATTGCACTCGCCGCTAGCAACATGAACCCCGCAGAACTTAACAACGACCATCCTTGTGAAATTTTTTGACCTATAAGTAGCTGCACACTGATCTTACCCGCGGGAAAATTTATGCAGCTCTGCGTAGTGCAGTTAATACTGTCTGCGTGTTTTTGTTGCGCTAGTCACGTTGCACTACAGATGCACCCGCATTCGCTAGCCGCCCACGTGCACAAGGGGTCCGGGGATTGCAGTAGGCGCAGCATGTCTGTCGCACACCCGGTGAGGCAGGGGGAAACAGGTTAAGTAGGTGTTCTGGGACGTCAGGACACGCCATGCAAGCTGTCGTCTCCCGTTGGCTGTTTCTTGCAGCAGAACTGAAAAAAGGAATCGCTCTGCGGTACCGGAAGCTGGCAGTCAGTCCCCCCCCCCCTCCCAAGAAAAGAACACGTTTTTGCAAAAAACTGTGCGGGAAGTGCCTTGCGCGTCTTACACTTTCGTGCTATAGTCTGATACAACTCAAGAACAAAGCGACAGGTGCCCCTAAAGAGAGCCCTCCAGCCAATGGCTTCAATCGATTCTCTTGAGGTCGTCGTTAATCCCCTTGGGACTGTCAGCGTGAAATCGCTGGGGGTGGCTCACGAAAGGGCATTCACCACAGCTTAATAGGAATAACCACGGCGTCATCAATATCAATCGACGCCGTTGGCTGGAGCGCATCCTTTGAGGGGAATCTGCCGATTCGTTCTTGAGCGAATTCGAGCTGAAATCAAGTAGAGGAACTGAGCTTCAGCGAGATCAGTGATCTGTTAGAGTAAGAGTGTGGATTATATGAAAACAAAGAAGTGACGGGCCTCGCAATAATTTTAAAACATAGGCTATAGACGTCCTACAGACTGACTGCCCGTGGAGTGTTTAAGGAAATATTTTAAAGTGAGTGGAGGGCGCAGAGCAAAGTTATGAGATGAGATTAGGGAAACGGGCTGGGATAGGATAGATTTGGCTGGAGCAGGAGAGGGGGACAGTTGAGGACAAATGGGAGAGGCATTCGCTCTGCAGCAGATGTGACCAGCCTAATGATGACGATGGCGATCGGATGTTCTGGCAGGCGTTCCGGCTGCTGCTGGACCAAGCCAAGCGCAACCGAGACGAGACCGTCCAGCCGGCCAGCTTCCAGTACACGCTGTGGTTCATGTTGGCGCTCGTGCTCGGTGTCACCGTGGTGGGCGTGGTGCTGCTCAGCGACGCCGCCAGGAGGCAGCGCTCCAGGGCCCCCACTTCCGCCGAAGACGAGGCCAAGAAGACTACGACCCCCGGCCTCCGTGCGTGGATCGTCTTTCATGCGCAGAAACCACTCACGACCTGTGTAGCCTCTGCCCATGCTTACAAAAATTTCTTTACACAGTCTATAGACTGTCCATAGACTTCTGTCTAAAAAGTCTATAGACTCTCTAAAGAAATTTGTAAGGATGGGCAGAGGCTAGACAGTCTATAGACTGTCCATAGACTTCTTTCTATAAACTCTATAGACTGTAGACAATCCATAGAGAGCAGTCTATAGACAATAGAAATCATATAGACAGTCTATAGACAATCTATAGATTTATGGTCAACACTTTTAGTAGATTTTTGTCTATAGACAATCTGTAGACTATTAATAGCCAAAAAGAAATATCTAAAAAGGCAATAGAGTCTATAAGAAAGCTATAGACTGTCTATAGACCATTTTTATAAGGGCAGTTGAAAAAAGCGGACGAACCGCGACAAAAGTTTGGCAAGACCTTTTGTCGTAACGAAAGATTTTTCTGTATTTTGGACTAATTTTTTGGTACTATCATTTTTTGCTCTAGTACACAGTTCTATAGTTGCGTTTGGCGCATGATGGCCTTAGCAGCCTATATGCCATAAAACACAACACAACACACAGTTCTATAGTGTTTTTCTCTAGTTACTACAGGAAATTGGGTTTGTGACTAAAAAATGTATCTTCTTATTAAAAGGTCATGGTGAAAAGTACTGCAGAAAATTCTGACGGCAGAAAATTTTTTGCTGTGTTTTTCAAGTGGGAATCCTCGCGGTAACTGAGCCACACATGCAAGAAAGGAAGCCGGATGAGGTGCTACCGGCTCATGCTGAAAAGAACACGATAACGTATCGATCCTAACAGGAAGATTGGGCGTTATTCGCTTTTACGGTTTTCTGCTTGCGGGGGGGGGGGGGGGAATTTTTTCGCGGCTTTTTATCTATTTTGACTCCGTTTGTTTTGTTTCTCTCTCAGGACCATAATGCAGGAAAAAACATTGTTGATTTCTGAAATTCGTGAATTTTAGTGAGAATCATTATTCTCGTGGCTAAACCCCGAGCAAGATGTTGCGATGTTTGTGGGTTTGTGCCAAGTGAAATAAATAAATAAAAATAAATGACACATACCGCGGCGACTAGGATTCAAACTCGTGGTGGCGGAAGAGATCAGCTTCGCTGGTCATTGCACTAAAGTACTATGCTATCGCCGCATCCGGTCACGCCTTATGTTAACTGCAACACACACTCGCGCTGTGCATTGCACATCGTCGTCTTCATCAACTTCCATCTGCGGCGCGAAGAAACAGAAAATTCTGTCTTCATCTTCGTCGTTATCGTTCATGCAGTTCTGCTTTCGCATGTTTATAGAATTTAGGCAGGCATTTTTTCTCATTTTAGATGTACTGTGTGAAGTTTTCTTCCTATTTCGGATAAGTCAATGGACGCTGCATCACGAAAATTCGAAACTTGTGCTTTGCGTAAACATGTCCAGTTTTGTCGGGAAAAAAATTTTGAAAATTACAAAATTGTACGATACTGTCATAAAAATATCGAACGTAATTGTTATGTAATTGTTATTCTGTTATGTAGCAAAATCTTTCTTTTAAAGTGTTTCCACCGAACGCATCGAACAGTCAAGACTGCCATAGAAAACCAAGGGGGACGCTTTTGACGATAAGCAAAAACGTGAATAGAAAAAAAAATACAAAACTGCCGTCGGTTAATCCGCGGATATATTGATTGTTATAGTGAAATCTTACATTATATGAAATGCACTCATAAAGGTTTCCCGCTCAAAAGTGCTTTGTCCAGAATTGCTGGATATGAAAAATTCTATGAATGTCTGGACCTCTAACACACCGTCCAGATCGCAATGAATGTTGAACCAGCTTTCAGCCACATTTTCTTATATCTGCAGCTGTCTGACAAGATTCAGTAAACAGTTTTCTACCGATATAATAGGGAAATTTTGTGAGAGTGGTCATAAAATTATTTCAAAGTCCTGAAATTTTTTTATCTACCTACAACAAGAAAAAAATTTCTCTGAAAGCCGCGTCCCCACTTATTAGTGTGGGTGGCTGCATGTAGTACCATCTCCCTAACGTTAGTGTAGAGTATGTGCAAAAGTTCTTAGAGTCGCAATGCGAGAACCTCGGTGTACTGTTTTTTTTTTGTTCGTCTCAAGAAACCCCGGTTCGTTGAAATTATTTCGGAGTCTTCCACTGCATTGTGTAGCTTTGTTACATGAAAAAAAAGAGGGCTGCCAAATGGGATTCCGCGTCCCTTTGTTTCTTCGGCGCCGCGTCACACCTCCAATCATTTCGACGTATTAAGAGCGCTGTGATTCTCTCCTATGCACCATCGACCGAAGAAGCCTGGTGGCTACCGCCGGCTAATTGATCGTACCACAAGGATCTCCTTCGCGATGTTCTGAAAACGTTTACGATCATTATTATCTCGTTGGACTTAGAGAACCGCAAAGTTCAAATGCTTGCCCAATTGGTTACGTCCTCTGTTTGAAAAGGGTCGCAGTACACTGAATGCTTTCCACGGACTATGCCGACGGCTAAAGAATCACTTCGGGCATGCAGCCAAGCGCGAATACGATGGTGACGTCATCAATAAGGAGGAGGGACGCTGGGCGACTGAAGACGACGAAGGATCCACGGGGTATGCGGCCGACCTGGAAAGCGCTGAGACAGACACCGCCTTCGATTCCGTCGAGTGAGTGTTCGAAACCTGCTGGTTCCTTCACTTGTTGTGACTAATGCTCCTTTCACTCGGAAAGCCCTAGTGCTCACTGAATGAATAACGATCGAACTTTTTTTAAGGTAACGTGAGACCCCTTTAGTCAATGGCCTTTGAATGTTTCATAGAGGCAACCCCTAGGACCATTGTGTCAATGGCCACCGATTGTCCTTTCACTCAGAAAGCCCTAATACTCATTGAATGAATAACGATCGAACTTTTTTAAAGGTAGCGTGAGACCCCTTTAGTCAATGGCCGTTGAATGTTTCAGAGGGGCAACCCCAAGGACCATTGTGTCAATGGCCACCGATGGTCCTTTCACTCGGAAAGCCCTAATGCTCATTGAATGAATAACGATCGAACTTTTTTTAAAAGGTAACGTGAGACCCCTTTAGTCAATTGAATGTTTCATAGAGGCAACCCCAAGGACCATTGTGTCAATGGCCACCGATTGTCCTTTCACTCAGAAAGCCGTAATGCTCATTGAATGAATAACGATCGAACTTTTTTTTAAGGTAACGTGAGACCCATTTAGTCAATGGCCGTTGAATGTTTCATAGAGGCAACCCCAAGGACCATTGTGTCAATGGCCACCGATTGTCCTTTCACTCAGAAAGCCCTAATGCTCATTGAATGAATAACGATCGAACTTTTTTTAAAGGTAACGTGAGACCCCTTTAGTCAATGACCGTTGAATGTTTCATAGTGGCAACCCCAAGGGCCATTGTGTCAATGACCACCGATTGTCCTTTCACTCGGAAAGCCCTAATGCTCATTGAATGAATAACGATCGAACTTTTTTTAAAGGTAACGTGAGACCCCTTTAGTTAATGGCCGTTGAATATTTCAAGAGGCAACCCCTGGGAACAATGTGTCAATGGCCACCGATTGTTCTATAGCGTAACCTCTATTCCCATGAAGTCACTGGTCATTGAATCGAAACTACGACGTGACATGCGGCGTTTCAAGAGGATGAATTTGAATGGTTATTCAGAAATGGCGTGCGATGAGACAGATGGCGCTAAGTGCAACAATCTGGGCAAGTTACTTGCAGCGAAAGCGCTGCAAATATTTCTGATATCGGCATGCATAATTGGCAGACAGCGATTTACGCAGGTAACATTCGTTTATTTTTTTGCGAAACACCCATTTTACACCCGCGAAGCGCCCGCAGAAATGTGACTGTGCAGTCCGCTGCCACTGTCGCTGCAGAAGTGGGGCACCTCGGGACATCGATCGTTGTTAAGCACATTAGGGGCGAAAACGTGTGAAACGCAAAGTCGTGGTACACAGCATAAAGGCCGTGCGCTTGTTTACACATCGTAGTCTGCGAAAATGTTTTTTTTTTCTAAAATAAAGAATGAAAATAAATTACCACCACATTCCACGGCCTACAATATTCTTTTTTTTTGTGCAGTGAGCGAGAGGCTGCTTTCACGTGGGCCCTTGCGATTTATATCGCCAACCGCGGACCTCCACTGAATCTATCCCCATCCACTTCAATAGAAGTAGAAAGCTGCCCTGTCGTATCAAATGGATTAGTCGAGATCGAAGATTCTTATGCCTACGATGCTGTTCAAATAGATTTAGTTTGAAAGCTATAGCTTGCAAACTACCCATTCGTCGCTTTATCGTATTCCTATTTCTTTCCACACTTTTAGACACGAAAAATTTGTTATTTGACACCCTGCCGAAGCACACCCTCAGTACCAGAGCCCACATGACGTTCAGATACTGAGCAGAAGGCTCTGCGCTCGAATCCGAGGCACCTGCGTTTATGGCAAAATGAAAGAGCGCTCGCAGACAGACATTTCAGTGCCTGAAATTCGGCATACTTCCGGGCACCCCAATAGCGGCTAAGTCACTCAAAGAAATCTCCGTAGATCGAACGCCTCTGGTCTGCGATTTCGAAAATCACTACGGTCATCACAGCCAGCCAGACAGTGAACCCGCCATCGCTGCCGCCAACGTAAGCGCTTCTTAGAAGGAAGCGTGCAGTACAAGCACGTGCCCCTATGAGCGTTCCTTAAGGAGTGTTCAGTTGCTCCAGAAAACAGCAAGCGTGGGCGCCGCCGTATCAGATTGATTTATTTGAAAAATTACAGCGCTGAAAAACTGGGACTTTAGTGTAGAAAACACAGGAGAAGCGCTGACTCTCAACTAAAGTTTAATCGCAGCAAACAGGCAAATTTAAGTGAACAGGCAACAACCAAACATTAAAACCACAAGGAACGTGCACTATGTTGGGTCAAGATAGGAACCTCACTGTCACGCAGGAGCAGGGGTGGTTTGCTGACGCACAATCTTGACTTCTTCCTCATCTTGTATGCTTCTACGATTTCTCTGGTCAATATCTCGGGCTGTTTGTACAATATGTCACTGTAATACATCACTTTGGGTTGCAATAAAATAGTTAAAAAGCTGAAAAGCTCGGCTTTGCTGCTATCTTCAAAGAATGAACAGAAACAGAAAAAGTTCGCAGTCCTTCCCTATGTACACTGCCTGTCTCATGGTCTTAAAAATGTGGCCCATAGGTATGAATTATCTAGTTTTTTCGGCACCAAATAAGGTCAATAGAATTTGTTCAATTGTTGAAAATAAGGCTCGCAATCCTAAAAATCTGTAGCGTCCTGTGGCATTAAGCATGATAAGAAATATTTTTACCCTGCTCCCAGGGCGTGGTGTACAAAATACCGCTGTCCTGTGGTCAAATTTGCATTGGTCAAACAGCACGGTGTATTAACACACGTCTGAGAGAACATCTAAACTCATTAGATTCCAACCGCTCCACGAATTTAGTTGATCATTGCCGAGAGTGTAAATCATGTTTTCCTGCCTTGTATAACAGTGACATATTGTACAAACACCCCGATCAATTGACCAGATAAATCGTAGAAGCATACAAGATGAGGAAGAAATCAAAATTGTGCGTCAGCAAACCATCCCTGCTCCTGCGTGACAGTGAGGTTGTCTATCTTGACCGAACATAGTGCATGTTCCTTGTGGTTTTAATGTTTGGTTGTTGCCTGTTCACTTATATTTGCCGTTTTGCTGTGATTAAACTTTAGTTGAGAGTCAGCGCTTGTCTTGTGTTTTCTGCTCTTGAAGTCCCCGTTTTTTCGCGCTGCAATTTTTCAAATATGTATCACCAACTCGCCCGCTTTGCTATAGTATTGAATTTCAGATTGATTTAGCTACAGATAAGTGCCCAACTGCCTTGAGATCAACCAAAGCCTGTTTTTTTCAGCTTTGGAATGCTTCAATGTAAATCGTCAGTATTTGCAGCGCATCTTCAGGAAAAAATTCAGTTTTACGCTACAGTCATTGCTGCAGTCTCAAGCGCAGTTCCATCCAGGACGACAGTACGGGAACCATAAGTTAGCTTTCGTCATGAAGCTTAATAGAGAGAGACTGGCTAGTTTGTGACTATTAGTAGAATGCATCTTGAAACCACTCAAAAAAAGAGAAGGGACGAGGAAGAAACTCTGTGCTGTTAGTTTCTTCCTCGTCCCTTGTCTTTTTTTTCGTGGTTTCAAGATGCGTCATGAAGCTGCCACCTTCGGGTTTCCAGCCAATCATCTCGGACCAAAGAACACACGTGCACATAGTACACACTTCTTTATTGCGGGCCCTGGCGTCGAAAACTAGCGAAACGTAATTATTGCGCAAGTGAAGTGTTATGAATACCACACCAGAGAGTTAGTCACGACTGCCGGGCATAACATTTGCGGCACACTTTTTTTTTTGCACAGGGACAAGGAGACCACTGAGGCGACTGACGCCTACGCAGGCATGACGACCGCCTGACCTTAGCGACTGTTCTTCCGCGTCTTGTTGGGTCACTCCATTCGTTCCTCCATCAGCTTCGCATGGCGCATACGCAGCTTTCTAGTATTTTGATCACGCCTCGCGAATAAATGCCAACGCATCATACCTTCACATTTTCTTTTAACAGGCAAACAAATCGGTACTTCCTGTCACAGACTCCCAGGAATAGCTCCCAACTCGTAATGTACAGACTTGCACATAATCAAAATACCACCGCAGTCAGCTCCTTTTGCGAGCGAATGATAAAATGTTTTATCTGCGAAGAGTAAGCTTGTCAAATATGTGGGCTTACTATATGAAATTTACTATGGTCACTGACCGGTCACATTGTCAAGGGGGTGGTCGAGCTGGTTACCCTAGTTGTCACGGGCCTCCCCTTACAAAAATGGTCTATAGACAGTCTATAGACTTCTTATAGCCTCTGTTGCCTTCCTTTTGATATTTAACTTTGTCCATTCATAGTCTGCAGACTGTGTATAGACAAAATTGCACTATACGAGTATGGCCATAAATCTATATAGATTGTCTATAGACTGGCTATGGGATTTGTATTGCCTATAGACTGTTCTCTAGGGTTTATCTATAGAGAGCCTATAGACTTTATAGACAGAAGTCTATGGACAGTCATAGACTGTCTAGAGAAATTTTTTTAAGGGTCGTCAATCCTTTCCAGACAAGGACTGAGGATGAGGTTGCTTAGCCGGGCCTTTAAATATTTTGATCGATGACTGTTAGTCACTTTTTAGGATTTATACACATCGTCGTTACTAGTCACCTTGTCGCACGTATTACCTTGCGCTAAGAACCATGCACATACTTAACAGTGCACATACTGAACCATGAACCATGCACATTGTTTTAGGCTTTGTTACCCTCCCTTGCTTTTAACGCGATAGCGTTAAGGAGCTCTTGTCGCCGAAAATACGGCGTCGGCGTTGTCGTTGACCGTGAGAGAAAAATCCCGAGAGAGCAACCTAGGAGGCAGGCGGGCCACATAGGTCACGTGACGTTCTGGCGTCGCACAACCTGGCCACCGCATTTTGAGCTAACTGCGCACCTTGGCAGGTGGCGGTTAAATTAATTACTGGGCAAGCACGAGAGGTTGCTCTTTCAAGCAACCGGGTCACACAACCGGGTCTCGGGGTCGCACAAGCCCACCGCGGGCAGCGCTTGCCATCGCAGGGCAGTGGTGCATCGCTTAACCGCTGCACCAGTAGTGGTATGAGGACTCCCAGGGAACTATAAATGTTGAGTAGAGAATGACATTCTGCATATATGGGCTAGCCAATTAAGCTATCGCGTCATAACCTTAAGGCGGAGCTTGTTAGAATTTTTAGATGTCCTTCACTGTTTACGTTATTCACTCAGTTGACCAGTCACCATATGTTTGGCCCTCTTTGGCCCGAGATTTCCTAGAGGCAAAAAAAAACGCCTTATCATTGTCTTGAAACTTTTATATCCTTAATGCTTCCCTCATAAAACCGTAAAGAAGCTTAGTAAGCCACACAAGCCCTGAATAAATAATTGTTTCAGTATGACATAAAAGAGAAACTATAGTACTGGCAAATGACCTTCAATGTCTTCATTTCTTGTTAATATTACTGACAATGAAGTGTTTGCATTGTCGTTGTGACTCCCCTTGTAATAATTATTTTTTGCTTTGTACAACCTACCCCCCCCCCCCCACTGTAATGCCACTGTGGCGCTGTGGGTAAGTAAATAAATAAATAAAGGAGGCCCTCAGCTAATTATTCTGACCTGCTGCCATGACGTCGCTGACAACCGCCTTTGACAGGGCACGTCCCTCAGCAGCAAGCTAGCGGGTGCAAGGTTACGACCGCCACTGCATTACAGGAGGGGGACGCCGTTCCTTGGTGAGCCTTCTTGGGCGTCTGCCGCATCCTTGTTAAACTGTCTTCGACTTTAGGCCTCCACAAGAACCCTCTCCTTCCTCAATGTTAGGATGGCTGCTTATTATTCTTCCATTCATAGTAGCGACGATGCCGAACAGCTGTAACCATCTGCAGCTGTCTATGTGCACACCTTTTTTGAGCGCACCTGCATGCGTGCATCATCTGTGCGCTCATGAATCGATGACGTAATGAGTGTGTGGGCACTACGGACGAGCAGTCTGGAGCCAAGGCGCCTGGCTAACGCAACACTTCTTTAAAGGTAAACATGCGGAATGAAGACCTCCAGCTCCGGGAAGTGCTCGGCAAATGATTCTATTGGCAGGGACACTTTCTTTTATGCGTTGCATATTGCAATCACTCAGTTCAGCCCTTGGGCGCGGCCGGGCAGCCACCATTGACCTTTAGCGCAACCATGTGACATGACGTCACGACAGCCGGAGGAAAAGCTGGGCCCCAACTCGCGCGGTCGCGCGCGGCCGCAGCCACCACCTGACTCCCGCTCCTCCCGCTAGGGGCGCTGCGCCGGCGCGTGACGTCACGGAGGAAAAGCTGGACCCCAACTGCCGCGGTCGCGCGCGGCCGCAGCCACCACCTGACTCCCACTCCTCCCGCTAGGGGCGCTGCGCTATGATTGACGTCACGGCATATGTATAAAAGAGCTGCGCTCCTTCGCCGGGACAGTCTTATACACCTGTCAAACGGGCATTTCGAGGGCCCTCGAACCGATAGTCTATCGACTCAAAGGCGATCGAGCGCTGCTACACGGGCAATTTCAATGGCGACCGAGTCAATAGCCTATCGATTTAACAGAGCAGCACGGAACTCCATCGAGATATGCAACGCATTCTTGGCTTAACCAAGCTAAGCCTGGCCATTTTTTTTTTCTTTGCCCGCCGCGGTGGCTGAGTGGTTATGGCGCTCGGCTGCTGGCCCGATAGAGGCGGGTTCGATCCCGGCCGCGGTGGTCGAATTTCGATGGAGGCGAAATTTTAGAGGCCCATGTACTGTGCGATTTCAATGCATGTTAAAGAACCACAGGTGGTCGAAATAATTCCGCAGTCGTTCACTACAGCGTCCCTCATAGCCTGAGTCGCTTTGGGACGTTAAACCCTCATAAACGAAACCAAAGCAATCTTTCTTTTCTTTCTTTTTATCGTCCCACAATAATTTGTGCACTCTTGATTTGAAGGATTGTCCGCTCGTGCCTATTCATTATTGTGTTGAGACACTGCGATCCGGCGGTGGCGGCCGTGCGCTCGTCACGAAAGACGCCAGCTGGCATGGGTTTCTGTTAACTGCATGCAACTTTGTGAGTTGAGCCGGTGCAGTTCCGCGTGTCTATACTTCATCCACTCATGGAAATCTGTGCTCTGAGTGGCTATATAGGGGCGGGCTCGGAGCTCGACAAACGTGCTCCCAGATATGCCAAAACACCCGTAGCGTTCGCTGTTAGGCCTTTAAAGAACAACCTCCTTTGCTAAGCTCAAAATGATCACTTATTTGTCAACAAGGTATTCTAACGGCGAAGTCCAGTTCCTAGTGGATGGTAGGAAAGGCGTTACGTAGGTAATGCACCTGCGATTGTAGGATTATTACACGCTGCCTCCCTGCAAGAGGCGGAGGAAATGCATTTGTATGTGAGACTTCTCAAGTTCAAACTGATTTTTCTTGACTTCTTTTAATACCATTTGATGTGCTCTTGGATACATAAAAATAATTGCTTCATGGGGACTGTTTCTATATTTAGCAACGTCATTGATGTTTCTGTCTAGAACCTTTTCTGTTTGTAGTGA
Organism: Amblyomma americanum; assembly: GCA_030143305.2. Taxonomy (NCBI): domain Eukaryota; kingdom Metazoa; phylum Arthropoda; class Arachnida; order Ixodida; family Ixodidae; genus Amblyomma; species Amblyomma americanum. Next base: position 198,073 of record JARKHS020029160.1, on the reverse strand, counting down.
ATAAACAAGATTACGGCATTCCTTTCGTGCGCAACACTGATCGCAGTTAATTTAGGAGTAGAGAGGGGGCGGGGGACTTTGCCAGGGGTTACAAGATACCTTTTCTGCTGAACGCGCTAAAATCACCAGGAGATTGTATACATTTTGGTTGGCTGAGCGTAGTATTTTACCGTATAAACCTAGTACGGTAAACTATCGTATAGGAGCCATTAATAATAGCACGCGAATTTTGGCAGTATTTTCAGAAAGGAATTATCCAAACATAGTGCAACCAACCATTCTACTGAAAGCGAAAGAACCTGAAATGGACATAGAAGGACCAGAAGGGGGTGACTAGAAAGGACTTCATAGAAAAGACTTCATATTCGCGGCTTGTCCTGGCATCTTCGAGGGCTTCGAGATGCTAGGCAAGGTAATGTTCCGCAACCATAAGATGGCGAGGTTTAGCATTGTTTTATACTTGAAAAGAAAACAGGACAAACTAATGAGAAAGAACAGCGAATTGCTTTAAGAGGGAAAATAGAGAATTTCAAGTCCTCGTGCAGATATTTCGTCTTAAAGTCAACCTCCATGAGGCGAACTTTCACTGTGACGTCCTCGCGGAAAAAAATGTAGCGTAACGAATTTCACACTATCCTCCATGTCAGGCGGTAGCGAACGCAGCCGTCGCCATACCGCCAACCGGGCAGGTTGGTTGTTGGGGAAAGGATATGGCGCAGTATCGGTCTCACACCTTGGCGGACACCTGAACAGCGCCGTAAGGGACAGGAGGAAGGAGGGAGTGAAGGAAGAAAGAGGTGCCGTAGTGGAGTGCTCCGGAATAATTTCGACCACCTGGGGATATTTAACGTGCTCTGACATTGCACAGCACATCGGTGACTTTTCGCTTCGTCTCAATCGAAACGCGGCCGCCGCGGTCGGGTTCGAACCCGGGTACTCCGGATCAGTAGCCGAGCGTCCTATGCACTGAGCCACCGCGGCGAGTAGTCGGGGGTCTAGTTATTGTTTTTGGCGCCTAGGTGTACCATGAGAATCGGCGTCTGCAACAAACGGTCGTCATGCAGCTGCATCGCTGCATCTAAACAATTCACGCTGTAGAATTCACAAGGACAGGAGAATGCATGGCGTGGACATGCCGAACACTCAGACAATGCATCCCAAATAGATGCCAAGGTTGCTTCACTTAACGTCAGCGACTGTATCTTTCCATTGTCTATGGATGCCGGCGGAAATTTTTTTCATTGTTATTACGATTATTTGGTTTCCCTTCCCGTACAATAGAAATTCCATCTGCTTTCGCAAGAACGGATGTCGTTGGACGACAGTAATGATAAATAGAGCTCTGTACGAGCATGAAAAAGTTGCTGGCATATAGGATTCGGCACCATTCGCTCCGCACTCCTACTGGTGCTGCAGTTTTAAACTTTTTTGAAAGCCAACAGTGTAACAGAGCGGTACAGCCCAAAAGGTCCTTTAAAAAGCAATATGAGGCTCCTCGTCATCTTCTTGATAGCCTTCTTTATCGCTGCTGTACCTGCATCAGCATTCATAAAAATCATACAGAAGGTAAGTTTATGAATGTTTGCTGTGACCTCTGTTATAGGTAGTGCTTATGAAGCGTAAAAGGCTTTCTGATACGAATCAATCGACAATCAAACGATCCCAACGAACTTAACACATCTGTAATTCATAATTCCGGGTTCATCTCCCATCTGCCCCTTTGAATGCGCCACAACGTGCACAAATGGCATGATAAGGATGAACGTACTTCAACAAGACGCTGTTGTCTAGCGTTAAGCAGGCACGCATATGGGGTGCCGTACACTTTACCTGTTCGTATTTAGGCATATGCTGCAACCAGAACACGCGTCTATAAACATAGGTACTAACTTTAGACATTTACATGCCAGCTAGCCCTGCTAACTACGCCATGTGAAGTAATTGTCACGACATCAGTACACCGCATTCCGGCCTCAGTTGGATCCTTCACACATTCCGAGGTTTAAAGCTCGGGGTTAATAGGCGCCTTTAGGATGTCACCTATAGCTATCAGCATTTCTCATTGTAGTACGGCATATCACGCATGGCAGGCTAGTCTCCGTGTATCCAGCACGCTCTGAATTTTCTTAGTAACAATGGTCGGGCAATCTGAGTTCCTTCTTGCAGCGAATTAGCAATCACGCTAAATGCGCGTGTGCTCAGACGTCTATGAAGCCGTCCATAAAGGGACACTCTGCTGCCTGAGAAGAGTATAAAAAAACGAAATCAGGCCATAACTAAGGGTTGTGTCATGCTGCTTTAAAAGATCAGGTCTGTCTAAGTAGTCGGGCAAGAGTTGTACTACACTTTGTGAGAGGGACTTTGCGCAATACATAGCATGCGTTTCATTTTTGCTGGAAGAAACTCGAAACGCCTTCTTTTCTTTCTCTTGGAGCTAGTCACCGCTTTTTTCACGGTCCAGCTATGCTTTACTCATGATCTCTTGTAACGCTTTCAGAAAGGCAGACTGCCACTACGCTGCCAGAGGCGCTGCGATCTGCAGCGCTGTAGCAGGCAAAAGCGGTTGCTGGTATCTGTGATAGATATGACCAGCATCCTTTTATTGATAATAACTTATATCCCCCTAGTGCTATTAACTGCAGTAATAAAAAAAATATCCGCCTAGTCCACTATCTCGCTTATTACTGCAAGTACACGCCGTCTATACTCTATATATGACTATACATACTGTGTCACAAATAACCACAGAAGGCGAGACTACTATATGGAAAATAAGTGTTAAATTGTTCTGCCGTGTTTCTCGGCGGTACAGCCGGGTGCTTGTTTATTTGGGCGGAGAGCCTTTAACTGCGGCAGGAAAAGGGATCAGTCAAGTAAAGTCAATAGATTGCCTCTTTAACGCCATATTCCCGGAATACATGAACAGTTTTTCGATACTATCAGCTGAGAAACTCCAATTCAATTATGTGCACTCCTGTGACTATATCGTAGAGTTCGCAGACTCTGCGTCATCTACAAGCAGCCAACAGAAAATTCGTTTCTCTTCTTCCATGTAATCGTGGCATGTACGTCGTTTTGCAATGCAGCTGGCCTATGAGCCTTGACGTGGTAGTTTGGCAGTATAAATGCAGTGGCTGTGGTAGAGTTGTTAATTTAATTGCATCGCTCCGAGAAACGGCAAGAATTCTGGGAGTTTTCATGACCCGCCGCGGTGGCTCAGTGGTTAGGGCGCTCGACTACTGATTCGGAGTTCCCGGGTTCGAACCCGACCGCGGCGGCTGCGTTCTTATGGAGGAAAAACGCTAAGGCGTCAGTGTGCTGTGCGATGTCAGTGCACGTTAAAGAACCCCTTCAGGTGGTCGAAATTATTCCGGAGCCCTCCACTACGGGCAGCTCTTCCTTTCTTCTTTAACTCCCTCCTTTATCCCTTCCCATACGGCGCGGTTCAGGTGTCCGCCGATATGTGAGACAGATACTGCGCTATTTCCTTTCCCCGAAAACCAATTATCAATTATCAATTTTCATGGCTTGAGGGGCGAACTTTAAAATGGTTGTCTGTGAAAGGTGGGTTTATGAGAGTAATCTTCGCGTAACAAGCCGGAGATTGACTGCGCTCCACGGCACGCCTGATTTTCGAGGGCGAGCGTATTGTCCGAAGCACGTATTCCCCTTTCTTGTTCACGAGCAGGAGATGGAAAATGTAAGCCGTACAGGTTTGTGTGTGCCGCACTTCTTGTGTCCTTTTATTTGCACTCCTCACTTATCTCTCAAGAACTTGACTGAAAAGCTTATTCATTGCTGAAATGTCGTCATACAGAACTGACTAGGACTAATGTACCGCTGTGAAAAAAAAGTTGGGGGGTGGTTTAGCTCTGGTTAATTTGGAGTGACGCGATAGCTACAGCTGGCTGAGTGGAACTTGGTCACGTGACCAACCACGTGACGAACCACGTGATCAGCCACGGCGCCGCGCCGCCGGCAGCTGCTCCGCACCACGTGACCAACCACGGGACAGCATGGCGGCGCAGCCACAGGGTGGCGAGCCGCCACGCTTAAGGCTAGAAATGCTACCGTAATATAGCTATCGCTACAAAAAAAAGACATTGTATATTTGCAGCCATTATCAAGACATTTAACTACCCCCCTGTCCTGTAACTCGCGCAAACGCTGAATCGGGCTGAGAGGCTTTTACTGTGATGTAAGGAAACTGGAGGCCTAAACGATTCACTCATAGAGAAAGGTGCCTATCTCAGCGTCAAAACCATGAACGGCCATTTGCTGGCCCAGCTGGCGAATTCTATTCCATAAATCGCCGTCTCGGAAGCAAAAAGACAATTGCTCGTTTCCTGTAGTGCGTCGATAGTTCTGGGGAGCTCTCTCTCTCTCTCAAAGTTTTGGCCGGAGCGGGCATAAAGGCAAAACTGAGAGATAGGAAAAAATTGCAGTATCCCTACTGAAGTTTCCTTGAGGCCAGTCCCACAATTCATATATTCTCATATTTATTATATGGAGTCAGTATGGAGTGTATTGAGTCGGTATATAATTTTTGGAAAGCGCGTATGAAAACTTACAGATTCCATGCGACGTCATTCAGATTATATGGAAGTTACAAGGAAATTGTACGAAAAGTTTTTGGACTCTATACAGACAACGTAAGGATGTCCATATATTTTTCCATATCGTATGGACTCCATATCCCCATAATTGCATACGAGCGACTCGAATGGAAACTTTCAGTAGGGATGAGAGGGCTTTACCTGCAAAATCCTCTGATCCAGATGTCATTGAAATCTAAACTACACTGTGCAGTACTGAAGTGTATACGTCATAGCCTGGAAGTGTCTGCTCTGACATTTGTAGCCTCCAGCGTGTGCTCCCTGGTGCTCTCGATAGGAGTTCCTCCAGAAAAAGAAAATTCATAGGCGAGGATGTTGCTGATGCCACTTTGCGTTTCAGGTTAAAGCAGAGTGTTTCAAGCGACTGCCGCACCTGAATCTCCTTTTATTGCACGATGTCATTCCTGCTTTCTTCCAACGTAAACAGGAGCTTGGCGAGGGTAGGAGTCGACGCAAAGGAGGTGGTGGCGGTGGTGGCGCCCACGAGCCAGAAGACTTCCAGGGTGTGTTCACACGGTCCATGCGAAAGCTGCAGCGCCAGGTGTTGAGGCGACACAACTACTACAGGCGCAGGCACGGTTGTCAGCTTCTGCGAGAAGACGAGGATGTAAGTGCGCCGGATTTATGAGCCGCTTGAGATAAACCTGGATGAATTTGTCTCCTGTTTGGCTGTGCGCCAAACCCTGCAGCCAATCCCCCACCGTGGGCATGTGTCATCGCTTGTGAGGCAACAACAACAGCAAGCTCCCAGCGCGGCAAACTGCAGTTGAGGTTACGTGTGCTTGTGAACGCGCATTCTTTTATAATTTTCTAGAAGGAATTCTGGAATTCTAGAAGCATTCTCTAATATCTCTAGAAGCAAAGAAGCAAGGTAGAACCTGCTTTTTTGCTATACCCGCTTCGACGCAGTATGATCATCAATCTATAACATCAGTGTAATTCTATTCTCGTCCGTTCACGGACGTCACTGTTTTGGGATTCGGTTTTACCCATCTTAGGCACAGAACGCCACGAAGCAGCCACTGGAAGCTCCAGACTTTTGAACCTAAAAGCTACAGACTTGAGTGGCCGCCTTTAAACGCACTTCTTTCCTTCCTTCTTTCTTTCTTTCTCTCTTTCTTCCATTCTTTCTTTCCTTCCTTCTTTCTTTCTTGTTGTTTGTACCTTGCTAGCGTTATCTATTTAATTTTTCCCTTTTTTTAATTTTTCTCTTTCCGTCTTTTTTGTATCTTATTTTTTTACCGTATTCTTTTCCGAAATTCTCTTCAGATCAGTCACTTTCTGTCGGAGCCCATGGACACAACGAGCTTGTCTTTTCTTCCTTTCTCTTCGTTCAATCTTTCAATGCATCTTCGCAGCGCGTAAGGTATTGTGCGTTGTAAAGGCCCGCTTCTTTTCCATTCCTCTGTCTCTCTCACGGCGCTTTACCGGAATGAATCCTTTGCGGGCATACGGTGGGCGCAGCTGGTAAAGCACAGGGTTAATTGAGGAGACATGGGAGTGGCCTTTACAATGGGCATGGTGACGCTGGTGATGATGATGATGATGGCATATCGGTACGGCTTGAGCCTTCAATTAAGCTCCGTCGATATTCGTGACCAGCAAATATAAATTATAAGTGACAAGAAAGGTAGTCCGTTGTTAAATCTTTAGCTCTTATCTAAACGAGAAGCTAATCACAAGGCGAAATGGCGAGTTCAAGAATTTTCGCGACTCCGCCTTGTTTCATAGAGCCAGTGATTAAAAACCTTATTTCGTTTAACGTCGTAGCTTGCAGACGAAGTTAAACACGACTCCACAGACCGTGGCCCACTGTTCCCAATTACTATTTATTTTTCAAAGCTGTATCGCATTTAGACGCACATTGCAGTCGATTCCATATCTCGCCAATACTTTCGATTCTGGGTAGTTGATGAGTGCTTGCTGACAAACGTCGGGGGACAAGAATCCCAGAAGAGCCTCTTTCAGACGTGTGCATTCTAAATTTCTTTAGCTCCTCGCGCCTGCAGTTTATGGGCTGGTTTCGGTACCGCGTGGCACTGAGCTACACTGAGCTGCTCCGCCCATTTGCAGCATCTCGGCATGATCCACTAGGTGACATTTGCAGCTGTAGCTCCTAGTGCTTATCCCAGGGTTTAGCAGTGTGTAGTAGCATCCGCACGCACGACGTGCAGGCAAGAAAGAGGAGTGCAGAGGAGGCAGATAGCATGCGCAGCCGAGGAGGAGGGTATTCTCGTACTGAATGGAGCACAAGGTTAGGGCGAAGGGGAGGGAATATACGATGGCACTACTCCTCGTGTTAAACTGCAACACACTCTCGCGCCGTGCATTGCTCATCGTCGTCTTCATCAACTAATACTACTATTTAACTAATATCCTCGCCAGACGTGCCGATGACGAAGACCACGAGCCAATTCCATTCTAAACTTATGCTTTCCCACGTTTGCTCGGTTTATTGTTTTTAAAAACTTACTGCTTTTCTTCATTCATTAGGATTTAAACCCCCACTCTCGGAAATTTCGTCTGTGTGAAACCTCATCGCTCGAAGTGGCATTAAAAATGCCTTACCACCTCATACTCATAGCCTGCATAGGGATTCGAACCCGCGGTGCCGCGAGCAGATCACCCTGGCTTGCCGCTGCTTCAGACCACTCGACCTTTCGCCCCGCTCGTTAAACTGCCAGCCTCTCGCAGTTTGCATTGTATATCGTAGTGTTGTTCACCAGCTTTCATACATGCGCGAATCAGTCCAAACGCAAGTTCACGAGGGCATTTGCACGCGCGAAAAATTGAAAATGGTTCTTGGGGAAAGGAAATTGCGCAGTATTTCTCTCGCATATCGGCGGACCCGCCGCGGTGGCTCAGTGCATGGTTAGGACGCTCGGCTACTGATACGGAGTTTCCGGGTTCGAACCCGACCGCGGCGGCTGCGTTTTTATCGATGCAAAACGCTAAGGCGCCCGTGTGCTGTGCGATGTCAGTGCACGTTAAAGATCCCCAGGTGGTCGAAATTATTCCGGAGCCCTCCACTACGGCACCTCTTCCTTCCTTTTCTTCTTTCACTCCCTCCTTTATCCCTTCCCTTATGGCGCTGTTCAGCTATCAACGATATATGAGACATATACTGCGCCATTTCCTTTCCCAAAAAACCAGTTATTATCATCATCATCATCATCATCGGCGGACACCTTAACTGCGCCGTAAGGGAAGGGATAAAGGAGGGAGTGAAAGAATAAAGGACGAAAGAGGTGCCATAGTGGAGGGCTCCGGAATAATCTCGACCACCTGGGGATCTTTAGCGTGCACTGACATCGCACAGCACACGGGCGCCTTTTTGCGTTTCGCCTCCATCGAAACGCGGCCGCCGCGTTCGGGTTCGAACCGGGGTACTCCGGATCAGTAGCCGAGCCCTGTAACCACTGAGCCACTGCGGCGGGTAATGTGAGACAGTTACTGCGTCATTTTCTTTCTTCAAAAACCATTTATTTACTTTTTTTACCTCCAATTTCTTGCAGCTGTACTGAGCAAATGGTCGTGGTTTTAACGATATATCAGCCGCCGCCATTGCTCAGTGGTTACGGCGCTCGTCTGTTACCCAGAAAGACGCGGGTTCGATCCCGGCCGAGCCGGTCAAATTTCAATGGAGGCGAATTTCTAGAGGCCCGTGTACTGTACGACGTCAGTGCACGTTAAAGAACCCCGGGTGGTGGAAAGTTCTGGAGACTTTCACCACGGCGTCCCTCATAGCCTGAGTCGCTTCGGGACGTTAAATCTCCATAAACCATAAAACATTGAACGCTACACTGACGTAATCCGCTTTTAGCAACCAATTTTCTTCCCTCGTAAAAACTGTCCGATGGTTGCAGATGAACCGTTATGCTCAAGCCTGGGCACTGGAGCTGGCCAAGAAGGGCAGAATGCAGCACAGGACTAGGCCTAAGTACGGAGAGAACCTGTTCATGTCTTGGAGCAGTGACATGAACAAGCCAATTCACGGTAAGCCGAAGGTGCTCATATGCCTCGTAGCGTTTTTCTCTCTGTCGCGTTTCTTCAAGCTCGTGGATATACTGGCGAGATGTGCACTGTAAAGCGGCTGATCCCTTGTGCTAAATTTCTTTGGACAGTTCAAAGTCTATCAACAGTCATGAGACTGTCTATTGACATTTACCTTAGCCTACAAAGAACAGACGTGTGCACTTACATTTTTGGCACTCTTTCATTTAAACTGTTTCGGTTGTTTTGTTTTCGCTGTTTACTTTGAACTGTTATCACTGTTTTCTTTCAATAACTTTACCGAAAGGTATCGTAAGTATCAATAATTTAAAAGCCAGCGATCTGCCGGCCCGAAGGAGGCGGTTTCGATCCCGGGCGTGGCGGCCGAATTTCGATGGAGGCGAAATTCCAGAGGCCCGTGCACTGTGCGATGTCCGTGCACGTAAAAGAACCCCAGGACGGTCGCAATTCCCGGAGCCCTCCACTACGGCGTCCCTCATAGCCTGAGTCGCTTTGGGACGTTAAACCCCCCTAAACCATAAACCAAAAGACAGCGATGACACCTGGTCACGTGACCTCTTTGATAGTTTGTAACGCAGCAGCAAAGCCTGCAGTGATGTCACAGCATTGCGGGCACCCCTGAGGACCTGTGACGAAGGGTGCGATGTAGAGAGCACGTGGCACCGTGAGTGACATAAATCAACATTCGTTCGCATGGTCCATCGTGACGTCCTGGGCTCATATTTAAAATTCAGTTCCTCTAGGGAATGATCCCTGGATGCGCTCAGCTATTGGCTCAAGCAGCGGAGCATGTTGGGACGGCCGAGCTACAAGGCAAAGCGTCCGGAAACAGCCGTCATGATACGCATGCGCATGCGCAACTGTGACGAGCCGCAGCGAGTCACGTGATTCGGTAGTTGCGAGGCGAGCGAGCGCTGTCGGCTCAACGCGCACAGCTGCGGCCAGGCGTGGCGAGTCACGTGGCATGACGTCAGAGCCAAGCCTCCGCTCCTCCTGGTTTGAAGGTCGAATTTCATGGCCAAATGACCTTCAGCCTTGTGCGGGAGAGAGTAGAGCTTTCGCTCTAAAATCAAAATGTCGCTAAGAATCAGTGGCCACCAAAAACTCTTCAATGGGTAGCGAACGGACGTTTCCAGGCAGATAATTTCAGAATTCAATGACCTGAAGAAAGAAGCTGTGTTTGAACGTTTATGTGCGGCATAAGAAAGTGGTAAGCTTCAGGCTATGGGAACTTCTAGTAATGGAAGGTTTAGTAAAGTTCAAATAATGGTTCAGTGAACGAAGGCGCTGAGAATGAACCAGTGTGTAGAAAAACTTCAAAAATTCTAAGCGGTGGCAGCTCGGAGCAGTGCACCGCCATGCTGACGATCAACCTCAGCCGTTCTCGGGCAGTAAAACAACGTTAATCTCTCTCTCTCTTCCCACCGTATAGCAAGTTTCCACGGAGCGGTGGACAGCGCAGCTCCATGTCCACAATACACGACAGGGTATATCACTTTGGCTCAAGCAAAATGCGACGCTCATCTGAATTCAACGCCGCACAAAGGCTTCGCAGCCACTTACACCGGATACAGCTCCAATGATTTCCTCAAGGCCATCATATTCATTTGTTGCAAACCATCTGTGCAAAACAATACAGATTTTCCATCAAAAAGACACAAAAAGTCCTTTAAACTACGCCGTAAGCATACAAATGGCTTTATGACTACTTGTAATGAAACCACAAGCATTTCCATTAATGACGCCACTTGTTCAGTCACCGCCCACCAATGCCTCGATGGTTGGCGGGGCCGCTGCGACCCTGTTCACGGTAAGGGTTCCTCTGTGGCGCCGGAACTAAGCCTTGCAAGCCACTTGCCCCCACTTTAATGGACAGCCAGAAACGGATTCAGTGCCTCCGATACAGGGCCTCCGACGAAAAAGAGCTGCACAAACTATCATGGCAAACGTCCTCTGGGGCTAGGACGAATTGATAGGCTTCTCTTGGATCAATGATCATGTAAACGTTAATTGTTCCATCATAAACGCGCTAAAACACACCAAGATTCGGAGGAGATGAAGATACGAGCGTCTCAGCCGCCTCAACCTTTCGCTGTTCTCACGCAGGAAAACAAGCCGTAGACTCCTGGTACAACGAGATCAAGGACTACGACTACGGCCGACCTGGCTTCAGCTCCAAGACGGGCCACTTCACGCAGGTTGTGTGGAAGAAGAGCAAGTACCTCGGCACTGGAGTCGCTCGGGGCCGGAAAGGCGCTGTGTTCATCGTGTCTGTCTACGACCCGAGGGGAAACTTCATGGGCCGATTTCCGCAGAATGTTCCCAGGCCTATGGACGGCGGCGGCCAGCAGCAGCAAGAGCTGGCTTAAACGACTGCGCATCAACTTGTACGAAAAAAATTCTTGTCCTGACTTCATGCCAGCTGACGCGCACTACTGCATGCTCCTCGACAGGTGTGGAGCTTTGCTTGCTGAGCGAAACAAATAAATCCGCTCGGTGCACGACAGTTTTACCGTCACCGTTTGCAACCGAAGAGGTGAGCTCGCTGCGTGGTTCCCGGGTATCGGAACATTGTGATCGCAGCGCTGAGAACGTGGTTGTGACGCGTTCACGACGCGGTCTTGACGTGGTCTGTACGATGTCTCCCTTCTAAAAACGGTCTGTAGACTTTTTATAGATGCTATAGCATCTTTTAGCCTTTTGCCTATACCGTCTATAGGCCAACTATAAACTAAAGTATATGATCGCCTTAATTGTACTATGTCTATAGACGGCCTATAGACGATCTATAGACTAAGCTCTATAACCACCTTACTTTCCTTTCGTCTATATAGGGTCTGTAGACCATAGACGAAAGTCTATAAGAGCCTTAATTTCATTTTGTCTCTAAGCTATCTATAGATTAAAGTCTATAACTGTGTAAATTTCCTTTCGTTCATCTATTCACTATTTATAGGCTACAATTTATAACCGTCTTAATTTCCTTTCATCTATAGACAGTCTAGAGACTATAGATGGTCTATCGTCTATAGACCAGTCTATACCAGCTACAGTTTTTTGCTGACAATCTATACACTGCATTTCGACTAATTGTGGATGTTGTGATGACAGCGCGAAAGGAACAAGGACGAGAGAGGCACAAGAACACAACAGGCTATGAACAAACTAGCCCCAACCAAAGTACTTCTTTCGAATAAGTCCAGAAGAATACCTTTTTTTTTTGCCCTTCATTCTGATGGGAACTGCATCGGGTGACTGCAACTATGACTAGAGTCCTCCACCTCCTTCGCTATTTCGGGAAATAAAAAAAATATTTCGTGGGGACGATGCAGCGCGCTCCTGCATGTTGTTTTTAGAAACCTTGACAAGCTCCTTTTCGTTATAACGTCACGTATATTGTGATTACATTATAATAGTTTTAATGCTAACGAGTAAAGCCAGGAAAGGCAGCCATTCAAGAAATAAGGCTGCCTACATCAAACTGTACTACATCAAACGAACACACTGTCCCTTAGAGCAATCGTTAGAGACAATTCCTTTCCATCCGTTACTGTCCAACGCGCTTAATTAAGAAGCATTTCATCAGTGATTCAACATTTCTATTTAAAACGTCCTGTAAATAAAGGGGAAAAGAGGGGTGTGAGACTTCAAGGATGTGCCCATCTCTTAGAAACACTGTAAGGAGAGTCCCGAAGAGCATGGTCCTGCTGCGCGATTAAGATCTGTCATTTATACCTTTGCAGTTTGCCTTCACGTGAAAAAGTGCGGCGGCGCAACAATCACAGCCCCGCCGTGGTAGCTCAGTGGTTAGGGCGCTCGACTACTGATCCGGAGTTCCCGGGTTTCAACCCGACCGCGGCGGCTGCGTTTTTATGGAGGAAAAACGCTAAGGCGCCCGTGTGCTGTGCGATGTCGGTGAACGGTAAAGATCCCCAGGTGGTCGAAATTATCCTGGAGCCCTCCACTACGGCACCTCTTTCTTCCTTTCTTCTTTCACTCCCTCCTTTATCCATTCCCTTACGGCACGGTTCAGGTGTCCAACGATATATGAGACAGATACTGCGCCATTTCCTTCCCCCCAAAATCAATTATTATTAATCATTATTATTCAAGAATCACAAAGCCAGTTTTTTTTTCGTTCTTCCCCATACACCTGCTGCATCGGAGGCAATGACACGCTGATGTCGTCCGTACGAGTTTTTCAAACACGAGCACACATAAAAAAGACATTAATTATTAATTATTACTTTTTAATTATTGTTTGAAAAGTGTGCCACTTACTATTCCATGGGAAATGAGGCGCGTATGCACAAAGCAATAAGGTTTCGGTTTCGTGTTCGCGAAAACAAAAAGGTTTTAAAAAGCGCGAGTGGAGAATTAAAGCTTATAAACAAATTGCCCTCCGTGGTCTTGGATACCACATCAAGCTACACACGGCTAGAGTGCCAGCGGTGAGGATACGACCGTGAAATGAGTTTCTGTTTCACGTTTTACAAATTTTACCGCGAGACGGCGGAAAATGGTTCGGGCTGCAAACAACTCTGGGCACGGATGTGTCGGTGTCGTCGGCGTGTTCTCTCGTAGATTACGTTTTAATCAAATTCCAACTTCATCGTGTACTTACGGTAAGTCTACACGATTATTTTTTATTCATCAAATCACTCTAAGCAGAGCTGTGTGTGCAGAAAAGATTTTATGCGCAGCGAGAAACTTCCTATCCTCCTTTGTGAGCGGAGTTAAAAGCAGCGGTAGCCGTCGGGCTATCGACTGATGCCGCTGTCTGTGCCGCTATCTTTCCTAACGCGCGGAAAGGCAGTCGGTGTGAAGCCCGTGATAGTAAGGTGCTCCTCGCGAGCTGTCTGCTGTCTTTTTCGTGTTGCAAGGTAGATGCGTGGCCACAAATATAAGTTAGCCCGTGAATGACGGCCGAAATGGAACAGGCTTTAGATAGCGCCATGTGAGCTCGATTTACTTGGCACCTCCGGAAACGCGCACTCACGTTCAGAGGTGGATTACATATATTTTTTATCTTTCTGTTATCGCCTGTCCGGACCATAAAGTGCTGTTCGTTGAGAGGTGTGCATGGCTTGTTACGTGTAGACGCTCGCTCGGTGCGCGTCGGGGACTGCGACGTTTCACCGAGGATGCTTTGTAACGCTCCAGACTGGAGCACGGGACATGTGTCAAAGTTCTAGTCAAGCGGCGCTGGAGGAATGTTTATAGTGTGATGGCTGAATGAAAGTTCTGGATAGCATCGAAATAAACTAAATTGTAAGTATATTGATCGTCATGTCATTTGTGAAGACCGTGGGGTGACCTTTTTCCACGGTTTTAGACTGTCTGTCTATAGACAGTCTATAGAGAATGATCTACTGAAGGTTTAATAGACAGATCTAGAGACAAAAGTCTGTAGCATTTCCAGACCATATATCTATGAAATGTAGATAGATAGTCTATAGACCTATGTCTGCTGTAGTCTTTTGTCTACATACTGTCTATAGACAGAAATGTACAGGAAGTGCATAACCATAAGTCTATAGATCGTCTATAGCATGTATAAAGATTTGTGTCTATTAGACGTTCAGTAGGCATTTCTCTATAGACTGTCTACAGAGAGAAGTCTATAGGAAATTTATAGCCATAAGTCTATAGATCGTCTATAGACTGTCTGTAGACCTGCATCTGTTAGACTTTCAGTAGACATTTGTCCATAGATGAAAGTCTACTAAAAGTGTATGGCCTTAAATATATAGAATGTCTGTAGGCTATATGATCTTTCTATAAAAAGTCTATAAACAGTCTGCTGATTGTCTAAATAAAGTTTTGTAAGGGCAGTACCATGCCTGTCGCCTCCGCTCTTTAGTTGGATGCAACTTAAGTCTGGAGTGAAGCTCCGCTCACAATCGGGACCGCCGCACAGAATTCTTCCACGATAAAAAAAGTAGCTCGTTGTTACAACTTTTCTTGTTAACTGACAAGAAGACAAAATTGTGGCCTTTAGAGTGAATGATACCTGGCTTATTAATAAATTCAAACATTTAAAAAGCTATTTTCGTTTACTGTTGCTATTGGCTAGCGTAGTAATACAGGACGGCTCGGATCGTGACCCAGTATTAACAAGGGCTGTTATTTTTTTTTTGAAGTTGTATCCTACTATAGAACGTTACCGTGCAGAATACTCGCCTTGCTTCTTCGCCGACTGCCATAAAGAACGTAATGGCCATAACTTCACGTTGCTACTTCAGCTGCATAGCTGTTGTGAATCGGCCAAACTCTTTCTTCAAGGCGGCCTTGCAGTGAAAAATGACTCCCATTGCGTCGTGCACCAGAATAATCCACGACGTTATGCTTGCAATGTTGTCGTGGCTGCATTCTTGCCGGGCCGTTTATAACCTACAAGGTTAGGCTGGTGGTACTAAAGGCGGCATCGAATTGTCGCCCACTTGTGACACCACGTAACACCCAAGCATGTGGGGACGGGAAAAGCGCTTTTATTACTCAGCGTATTCGTATTTATGGCAACAGGTCTTCGGCTGTGACATGTGCAGTGGTTGCCTTTTTCACGCGTGCGCTTGGTGCGTTCTGCCGTAGTAACCGCGGTGAGTCACGACAGTATTCAGTACCCTCCAGAGTAGGTATTAAACCGACAGTACGAAACCTAACTCTTCCCGCCTATTTCTAAGAGAGGTGCTGGCACCTGCCTACAAGGTGCGCATTGAGCTGCTGATTCACTGTTTTTTTGGCCAGGAAAATCGAAAACAGTGACCAGTGCCATTAATACGTAAAGGAGTCGGTAGCATACTTTCAGAGGGCATTTTCTGCGTGCCACACGTTTACGCTGTGTGTCAAAAGGAGCACCTTTTCCATACCCTTGTCTGCTGAAGAGTTTAACAGAGTCCTCGAATCTAGCAGTCTTGATGTCATTAGAGGATTCTCGCACAGTTTCTGCCCTCACTGTTCGACCACGTTCCTACGTGGCACTCGCGGTACTAAAGGACGTACTACGTCCGCCGCTATGGACGAGGGCGGCGCTGGTGAACACTCTCACGGTTCGGTTGCACTACACATAAATACACCTGAAAGCAGAAGACTGGACAGCCGTCGCCGTGGCTCAGTTGGTAGGAAACCGGACGCGAACTTCGGAGGTCGTGGGTTCGGATCCAACCGGCGGCAGGGGGTTGTTTTTTATTCTGCTCCTTAATAACCTCCCATTGATGATAACCACAAATTCAAAAAAATCCCCTATGCTCCTTGGTTTCGGTGACTGTTGGCATCCATCGTGTGCAACTATAGACACAGGTACAGCGGACCAGTTAATTTTAGCCAACGACATAAAACAGGTACTGCAACAATACCAATACTAAAAGTCTACGGCGCAAAGGCTGCGGACATTGGTTCTCTCACGACGCCACTATTTTTAAATAAAGCTTCATTTTCTCCATTGCTTCAGCATGTGCGTCCCAAAGAAATTCCCTGGTGCCGAACCGTAGATCCGCCCACTCTGCATAGTAGACGGAGGGCCTTGGTGAAGGGCACCTTCTCTGACAATCTCTGTTACCGTTCTTTCACGGATGCTTCATATAGAACGAAGAAAAAAGTTTACCTTAGAATAAAAGCCGCGATGCTGTCATTCTGAGAAAAACAAGAAAAAAATATTGAACACAAGCTCTGGTAAGCACAGCAAATGTGGGCGGAACAGTCTGTAACAAAGACGGCAGTATTTCATTCCGCTGCGATCCCTTGTACAAGCGGTTCTTCGTATTCCCTTTGTTTCTCTTGGAATGGCACAAGCGCGGGAGATCTTTTTAGCTGTTGGCTTTGTTGACCTCATTCTGCATGAACAATGCCTCTGAACGCGGACTGTCTGCAAGCGAAGGACACTTCATTTTCAACTCATATTGGTCGCCTCTTCTGTAGTATTGCAGTCTTCAAGTACATAGGGCTAATATTTCGGGCTACTATGCTGTAAAATAAAGTCTACTGGTCTAACTACCCTTATGATTGTCTACCAAGCCGCTTATAGCGTATACTATAGAAAGTTTCCATACGACGAGTTCCATAATTCCGTATGTTTCCGTAAGAAATTTATGGAGTCAGTATGGAGAATATGGAGTCGGTATTGACTAATTCAAACATCTATGGAAACTTGCGGACTCCATATGACGGCATGTACATTGTATGGAAACCGTACAGAAATTATGTGGAATACTAATGGACTCCGTAATAGGGTTTTTCATATATTTTCTCATACCTTATGAAAAGTAGGCTTGCTAAAGACAATTGCCATTAATCAGATGATATCTATCATATCTCGGTTAGAGTACAAAGGCACGAAAGAAACCCAACAGGAAAGCAAACTAGCCGTAGTGGAAAAGAGCAACCAATTAGTAAACAATTATAACACTACTAATAAAGTGAAATCAGTCTCAAGTGTAAAGATTTGCGAAAACAGCGTAGTTTAATAGCGCACGGCTGCTCTCGGTTGAATGTTGCAAGCAGCAACTCCCTCTAGTTAAATCTATTCCACTTTACGGAGTCCCCCTATATTCAGTGCGCTATCGTCGTTCACGCTTACATTTGTTGGGAGGTTCATGCCCGACCTGACAGCTGTTTTTTTCTTCTTAATTAACTAGGCGGGTAGAGCGACTGGCCGCGGAGACAAAGGTCCTTATTTCGAGTCCCTAATTAGGAAGAATTGGCCCAGTCGTGCCAGCCCAAGACACAACAGTTCTTAGCAGCTACGCTTTGCTCTGCCGCGACAGCTCGCCACAGCTTCTAGCTGTCGCGGCGGAGCATCGGCTCTGGCGACGCCCCGACGTTTCACGGTTTGGTCACCAGGGAGAAATGCGGCGCTGCCGTCCTGGGACCAAAGTGGGGGCTCGTTTCGAAGTAAAGTTCATACTTTAGCTGAATAATGCGGAGTGTCCAGTACGCTCGCAAGCCTGCTTGGAGAAGACGGCACGGTTAAGCCTGAATTTAATAGTCTGTTCCGGGAATCGCCCTCGCGGCGTGTGATTGGCTTTATAATGTTTGACGCTTACAGAGCCTGTCAGCGTAGCCTGTATGGAGATGTGCAGACACGGCATCCGATGTGGGGACCGAACCACGAAACATCCGACTGGCTGACCAACGGGGAACGTTACGTTAGGCGTCATACCACTGGAACAAAGCGCGAAAAAAAATGTGCGTTTGCTCTTGCTCCTTGGTTGCGGCATTTCAGGAAACTTCTTCATGCAGTGCAGGCTTGTGGGCAAGGTAGGGCACCTGTAAGATACCAGTTTCGTGTCCTTAAATACCTGTCCAAGACTCAGATGACAGAAGCCAACAGTCACCAAATCCAAGGGGCATAGGTGATGCTTTTTTTCCATTTTTTTTTTCAATTTGTGTTGATTTGTTGGAAATTAAGTGTTATTATTTTATGGCTTGGAGATAATTGATAAGACAGCAGAAGAAGAAATAACCACATGCCGCCGGTAGGATCTGAACCCCCTGACGTCCGAATTTCGCGTCCGGTGCTCTACCAGCTGAGCTACGACAACGTCTGTCCGATGTTCTGCTTTCGAGGGTATTTGTATATAATGTCACCGAACCTGCATGGATGGATGGATGGATGGATGGATGGATGGATGGATGGATGGATGGATGGATGGATGGATGGATGGATGGATGGATGGATGGATGGATGGATGGATGGATGGATGGATGGATGGATGGATGGATGGATGGATGGATGGATGGATGGATGGATGGATGGATGGATGGATGGATGGATGGATGGATGGATGGATGGATGGATGGATGGATGGATGGATGGATGGATGGATGGATGGATGGATGGATGGATGGATGGATGGATGGATGGATGGATGGATGGATGGATGGATGGATGGATGGATGGATGGATGGATGGATGGATGGATGGATGGATGGATGGATGGATGGATGGATGGATGGATGGATGGATGGATGGATGGATGGATGGATGGATGGATGGATGGATGGATGGATGGATGGATGGATGGATGGATGGATGGATGGATGGATGGATGGATGGATGGATGGATGGATGGATGGATGGATGGATGGATGGATGGATGGATGGATGGATGGATGGATGGATGGATGGATGGATGATGGATGGATGGATGGATGGATGGATGGATGGATGGATGGATGGATGGATGGATGGATGGATGGATGGATGGATGGATGGATGGATGGATGGATGGATGGATGGATGGATGGATGGATGGATGGATGGATGGATGGATGGATGGATGGATGGATGGATGGATGGATGGATGGATGGATGGATGGATGGATGGATGGATGGATGGATGGATGGATGGATGGATGGATGGATGGATGGATGGATGGATGGATGGATGGATGGATGGATGGATGGATGGATGGATGGATGGATGGATGGATGGATGGATGGATGGATGGATGGATGGATGGATGGATGGATGGATGGATGGATGGATGGATGGATGGATGGATGGATGGATGGATGGATGGATGGATGGATGGATGGATGGAAGGAAGGAAGGAAGGAAGGAAGGAAGGAAGGAAGGAAGAAAGGAAGGAGCATCCCCTTTGAAAGGGGGCAGTGGTTGTTGCCACTACGCTCAGTTTTTTTCCTTTATTTTTGTTTACTCTGCTGTAAGTTGTTAATACAATTCGCCATTTCCTTTAAAAAAACGTCTTCCTACACTTTAAAACTTATGACACCTCTCTGCTTTTGTACCACCAATCCTCCAATCGCTTCTTGCTAATTTCCACCGCAGATTTATTTACATGACTATTGTTATCTCTAAACCCTAAGGCCTCAGGAAGAGTGACTGTGCCTGCATCGACATCGCGATGGATACCATCGCATTTTAGGATGAGGTGTTCTATTGTTTCTACAGATTCAGCACACACATCACATGTGTCATCTTCTTCGTTAAATTTCTTTCTGTAGCTACGCGTTCTAAGACACCCTGACCTAGCCTCAAAGAGTAGGGCACTGCCTCTTGAGTTATCATAAAACCTTTCCTTCCTGATCTGCCTTTTCCAGCAGCGATATAGTTCTACACTATGCTTCTTTTCCATTGAATCTATCCAATTTTTACCTTCGACGTTTTTAACCTGTCGTTTAATGCTCTTTCTTTCTCCTTCCTCGTCTCTGAGAGTGTTCACGAGCGCCACCCTCGTCCATAGCGGCGGACGTAGTACGTCCTGTATTACCGTGAGTGCCACGTAGCAACACGATCGAACGGTAAGAGTGGAAGCTATGCGATAACCCTCTCATGTTTCCTAAGGCATAATGGTCCTTAAGCCAGATTCGAGGCCCTCGTTGAGCTGTTGAGCAGGCAAGGGAAGGGAAAACGAGGAGCTCCAAGACATAGGAATACAGCAGGGTGGACTTGCTGAAATCATGACAGAGTAACCGAAATTGGCAATGCATGTAATGCGGAGAGCAGGCAGACAAACGTAGTGGGGGACGGCACAGGGCCATGTGGGTAGATTAGATTAGAAGTGTGCGGCTGCAGGTTGGCCGCAGTTGCTGCAAAGCAGATCGATGTCGATCCAACAGTGTCCTTTGAAAGTGCAGCTCTCGGAGGTTCCCTTATAAAAATGGTCGATAGCCAGTCTATAGACTTCTCCAAAGCTGGTCAATGTCGATCCAACAGTGTCCTTTGAAAATTTCAATTATATAAATTGTATGTAGCCAGTCTATAGACTTCTTATAGACTCTATTGCCTTCCTAGAGATATTTTCTTGTCTATTCATAGTCTATGGACTGTCTATGGACAGAAGTCAACAAAAAGTGTATGGCCATAAATCTATAGATTGTCTATAGACTGTCTATAGGATTTGTATTGCCTGTAGACTCTTCTCTAGGATTCGTCTATAAGAGTCTATAGACATCATAGACGGAAGTCTATAGATGGTCTAAAGAAGTTTCTGTAGGGGTTTTATAACTGCAAGGCATTTGATGCCTTTAAGACATAACAAAGATCCACAGCGACCACCAGTTTTTCGTATCAGAGAAGTGAGTAAAGTTCTCTGAAAACCAGCAAGGCTTTATTTTCGCTTCCACAAAAGTCAACCTGAGCAAAATGAGAAACAGCAGCCAAAGTCTCCACTTAATCAATCGACGTCGAGGAAGTCGCCGCAGGTGTCTTTGTCGTACGCAATCACTTTGAGGTCACAATTCTCCACGAATTTGTCCTCGCATATTTTCGGGACGTTGTCCTTCACCTCCCTTGAGACAAACAACGTGCATTCTGCGCATACAGAAAGAGTTGGGTGGGGTTACATGTTAATACAAGACAAGAAATAAATGGGGCGTTCTTTTTGTGTCTCGCCCTGTTGATTGAATTAAAGGTTCGTGTTCTCTCCATTTCAAACTGCTTGGTAACCACAAAAAGCCATCGCGTGTATCAATAACGAGTTTTAGAATAGGGTGACCCTGTCGGTTAGGAGGATATGGAAATAATGGTGTGCATGCGCAGTACGCTCACCTGCGAGCCATTGCAATTTTGCGCACGACCAGTGAGCCCACGCTATTCTCATATCCTAAAAACCGATAGGGTCCACCTGTCCTAAACCCCATAATGTCTCCCTATCGAAAATTCACAAAAATTCTCCGTTGTCAAAACAGATTTTCCTGTAGTATTTTGTGACCTTACAACAGAAATTCTTGCATGGCGCAGTATCTGTCTCATATATCGTTGGACACCGGAACCGCGCCGTAAGGGAAGGGATAAAGGAGGGAGTGAAAGAAGAGAGGAACAAATAGGTCCGTAGTGGAGGGCTCCGGAATAATTTCGAAAGATCCCCAGGTGGTCGAAATTATTCCGGAGCCCTCCACTACGGACCTATTTGTTCCTCTCTTCTTTCACTCCCTCCTTTATCCCTTCCCTTACGGCGCGGTTCAGGTGTCCAACGATATATGAGACAGATACTGCGCCATTTCCTTTCCACCAAAAACCAATTATTATTATTATTAACAACAAGACTTCCTGCTGAGCAGTCTTCTGTCGTAACGGCAGTCGAAGTCCTTTCGCAACAACGGAACACTTCACCGTGCACACTGCAGAAAATTTTGTCGTAGCGACAGGGCGACAAAAATTTCTGTTGTATTTTGAGACCAGCTCTGTCGTATTTCCTAACAAAAGTCTTACCTTCTCTGTCCTTGTAGGGCATGCCGAAAATGACGCAGCTCTTGTAGTCCGAAAAGTAGAAATGAGCGTTGTACTCGTGTTCGTAATCTGCAAGGCGTACACAGGTCAAAGTTGTCACGGCCGGAGATTCGTCATGCCTTGGGGACAACACAAGCACGTCGTATTAAAGGCAGCTGCGCTTTTCTAAGTAGCCTCTTTATTCTATGTCGTCTCTCTATGCCGCCTTTTTACGTGGTTGTTATATATTGTCTCTCTGAGATGTTTTCTTTTGTCGTCATTGTAAGTCGTTCTATTTTGTTCTATTCCTTTGCATTTCGTTACATGTCTTTTTATGCATTTAAGGCTTTATTTGGCGTTCTATGTCGCTGTTTGTCCTTCTATGTCTGTGCACTCTCGTTATTACTGCAGGACACGTGTTTTACCCCTCCGGGACTAGGGACTTTTGAACAAGTTCGTTCCAGCACTGTTGAGTTCGTGTTTTTGCTTGCAAATAGTAAAAATATATTTGATAATACTTCACGAGCAGCCTAAAGCACGGGTTGTTTGCCAAGAAATAATTTGACGCCTATACTGCGCTTGCGGCCGAGGGCAATAAAAAATCAGTTCTTCCCGACGATTTAAAAACTGCCAATATCGACACACTTACCGTCGTCAATCGTGTATGTGCTGGTGTCAAACGTCGGACCGCGCTTAATGTGGTAAGTGACGTTTTTGCTGAAAAGAAACAGCAAAAATACTGTCTGAATAATAGCCCGCAAGCAGCGCTTGAGCACACGGGGCTTACAATTATTAACTACTACTGGCACATTATCTGAAAGAAAGGTACATATGTATACAAACAGTACAGCCTGCCAGAACAGGGCCAGTTAATAAACATCACCCAGAGCAACGGGCATTTATGCTTAGCTACGAATATTTAGTCAATATAAATTTGTGTACTTCAGCAGTTGCCGGATAATGTGAACAATACCAGAATTTTCATTAACATCATTAGTGCACATCTAGACAGGAATGTTAAAAATCTATACAGTTTTCTAAGTTGTTCGATGTTAAAGAAAATTCGCACTTGTCCATCGAGCAGAATGAAACAGGAAAAGGTAGATATGTTAAATTGTAAATATTCAGAAAAAAAACACCACGTAACGCTATTTAAAGTGACACTGGATAAAAAGTGACATTGTAATTTGAAGTGATATGACTGAGGCCCAAAGTGTTGTGAGGGATGTCGGCAGCAACCAAGTAAAGCCCCGTGTCCGTACCGAACGCTGCCTTCATTTCGAGCATGCGGCAAAGTCATGTTAACGTCGCTGCCATACAACGGTGACGACACGCAGCCTTTCAGCATTAAATTAAAAATCGTAACGTGTGGCTTTTAGTTGGTTTATGGGGGTTTTGGCACCCCAAAGCGACTCAGGCTATGAGGGACGCCGTAGTGGAGGACTCCGGAAATTTCCACCACCTGAGGTTCTTGAACAAGCTCTGAAATCGCACAGTACACGGGCCTCTATAGACTTTCGCCTCCATCGAAATGCGACCGCCGTGGCTGAGATCGAACCCGCGTCTTTCGTGTCAGCAGCCGAGCGACATAACCACTGAGCCACCGCGGCTGCAAATTGTGGCGTTTAATGCCCCAAAGCGACATATGCACTATGAGGCAGGCCACAGCGGAGGGCTTCGGATCAATTTAGACCACCTCGGGTTCTTTAACTTATGCTCGCATTGAACACCGCATAGTTTTTTTTTCTTTGTGTCTGTCTTCAACTTCATCTAAATACGACCGCCAAGGCCGCTGTTGAACTCGCAACCTTGTGATCAGCAGCCGAACGCTAAAACAAACAACTGAGCCACCGCGGAGGGTCTCTCCGTATTGCCTAGACAACGATCGCTCTATCAAGACCCGGACGGGTCCGTCCCTCGTTCAATACTTGTGGAGGGCATATGCAGTACCGTCGGTGTTCCGAAAATCGTGGTCCCCCCTTTACATATGTACGCCTCAATACGTCAGAACCTTGGCAGTTTAACACTCAGGAACCTTCAACAAAAAAAAATCTTGATAGTATTTCTCTTTCTCTGCGACTGTAAAGACAGCCGTTTTCGTCTCCGACCGGTGTGGCACTAGGTTTCGGCAAGTTGGTCGCAGTGTGTCGCAGCCGTTGCAACCACAGCGATCGCTACTGCATGAACAACTGGAAGGGTGACGTAGCGTATCACGTGACAAGCGCAGTCGAATGAACTGGCGTCGCAACACGGCGAGCCCTCTGGCGGCGGCTGTTTTGGTCGGTGAGGCCTCGCCTGCGTTCAGTTGGCCTTGGCGCTTCCAGCTTTAAAAATGCTACTTCCACGGCGCCATTTGCGGGTTTGTTGTTGCAATTTATTTTAATGAAATCAAAACCAAATATCTCGCCTTAGATATATTTTCCAGTAAATTTATTTATTTATTTACATTACCCCTCAGGGCCAGTGGCATTACAGAGGGGGAGTGGTAAATATACAAACACAGCGAGAAAATATAGTTGCATGGTTACAAGAATATTTAAAAAGCATCTGAATATACAATGGTAGCTATTTCTACGTGGAACTGCTCATAATTTACAATGCCAGCAACGGGAAACACTCCTCATTTCACAAACACTTCGCGCTCACTGCGTGCAATAATGCATGTCGCACTGGTATCAATCGACACGGCCACACGTGCATGTTAAAGGGCTTCACATTAATCGCGTCGCTACCGATGTGACAGTGCCGGTATATTTAATTTTTTGAAGTGAAAGCTTCACTACGTTAGGCAAAGCCGATTTCGTCATGCGTTGCCGGTTGACCTTCGAGTGAGGCGGAAGTTAAGTGTGGCTATAGGCCTTACCGTATGTGCTCCACCATGACGACCTTTGAAATTTCGATTCGCCGGTAGAGGGCGGTTGAATAGACACGTGACAATCGCGTGACATCGCGCTGCGTAAACAGCCGTTGTGACATATCAGTCGGGGAGGGGGAATATATAGGCCGAAGAGTTCGTTGGGTGCCCAACCTCTCACGATCAACCACCAATTTAAATGTCACCTTCCAAAGTGGTAGGGTGGAGCACTGCCTATCCAGTGTGCGGAACGCACTCAACGTTTCAGACGCCAAGCCGCGTCTAGTTGCCCGACACACCAGAGCATTCACTCTCTACCCAGGTTCAGCAGTATTTAAACCGCTTCTAATTTTTATGCAGTCTACAGTACACTCCTGCTGATCTGCGGAGCTGCTCGGCCGTGGTGTAAAGGATGCTCTGCGCATCACTGTTTCCTTGGGAAAATACGCCTAAGCCTCGGAGCGGCACGTTTTGGATCGCAACTCGCAGGAGAGAATTGAACCTTACGGCGAGTTCCCCTTCAGCATCCAGACGTAAGTGGCGGTTCGGGCATCTTTGTCGTACTGCGTTCGTTTGGCGCTGACACAGTCCAGATCCCCGTCCAAATCTGCGTCGAATATGGCCAGTGCGAAAGGAAAGCTCTCGAAGACCTGTGCGGGGCATAAGAAAATCATCGGCGCCAGAACGCCGAACAGGATTAAGTAAATCCAACGACACACCAGCCACCGCGGTGGCTCAGTGATTACGGAGATCGGCTGCTGACCCGAACGACGCGGGTTCGATCTCGGCCGCGGCGGTCGAATTTCGGTGGAGGAAAATTCTAGAGTCCTGCATGCGTACTGTGCGTTGTGAGTGCACGTAAAAGAACCCCAGGTGGTCGAAATTTCCGCAACCGTTCACTACGGCGTCGCTCATAGTGGGACGTAGAGCCCCTATAAATCAAACCACAAGATTGATAGTTATGGCAGAGGCAACGATCGAGCTGAACGTACGAGCTCCTTTTGACTGAATCGTAAATTGTGGAGTTTAATAACCCGAATAGACGCATTCGATATTAACGACGCCGTAGTGAAGGGCTCAGGATTAATTTAGACCACCCGGGGATCTTTAACGTGCGCTGACGTCGCTCATCACACGCGCGTTTTTGTGTTTCCCCTGCATGGAAATACACCGGCCGCGGCCGGGATCGATTTCGCGATCAGCAACCGAACACCAGTGCACCTTAGCCACCACCGCGGGTGTTTCTTCTGACTAGTTGCGAGCAGTAATAAAATGTGGCCAGCTCTCAACATCGAACCTACTGCTTACTGCTCCTTTGATTTTTTTAATTACAGCAACAACATTTATCTGGTGCGACCTGCGTTTAGTCTGTGCAGCATACAACCCTTATAAAAATGATCTACAGACGGTCGATAGACTTCTTATAGACTAATGCTTTCCTATAGATATTTCTTTCTGTTAATTCGTAGTCTATGGACTGTCTGTAGACGGTCTATAGACAAACGTCTACAAAAAGTGTGGGGCCATAAATCTATAGATTGTCTATAGACTGTCTAATGGATATCTTTGGCTATAGACACTTCTATAGGGTTTGTCTATAGAGAATCTAGAGACCTCATAGACAAAAGTCTATAGACAATCCATAGACTATCTACAGAAATTTTTATAAATGAATATTTTGCGTTGTGAGAAAGCGGCGATAAAAACTAGCGAGATGATGGCAACTCGGCAGCGTGTCACCTGCGCTTTTCGCAGCCCCGTGTCGGGGATAATAACCTGCATTATCGGGGAGGCCGCACGCATGCGCAGAGCGAGCAGCGGTGATTAGACGCGAGCACGCCCATGTTTTACGATATTATAGGCGCACGAGCTGCTTGCACTGGTCTAGTCGCGTTATCAGCCGCTGACAACATTGGTTTGGATTGGTTTGGTTTGGTTTATTGAAGTGTAACGTTCCGAAGCGACTCAGGCTGTGAGGGACACCGTAATGAAGGACTCCGGAAATTTCGACCACCTGGGGATTTTTAACGTGCACTGACATCGCGCAGTACACGGGCCTCTAGCATCTCGCCTCCACCGAAATGCGACCGCCGTTGCATGGAGCGAACCCGCGTGATTCGGGTCAGCAACCGAGAGCAATAACCACTGAACCACCGCCTGACAACATTGCATCCACTGACAACATTGAAGAATGCGTCGTCAGTGACATTCACAGGTGGTTCAGAGAAGTAAAGAAAGCAATAAGGTATGAAAAAACGAGAACAGAAGAAAAATTTTTACCCCTCACCGTTTACCTGGTTTAGCTAAAATGCGATTTGTAAGTCCTACTGTGTTTTCTGTTGTTTAGCTTGGTTTAACTTTGATTAGCTCTTTTCTAGCTTGAAAATTCCAGTTTCTCTCAATTAAATGCTGACTGTTAAATAAGGTGTTTTCCTCCTCATTTGCCTTTCATTTTCTAAAGCTACTTTACAGCGTCCAAGCCTCAAAACACATAAATATAAGAAGACAGTTTTTGCAGAAGAAATCGAAAAAGAGTTTGCTGTGCCTGAGCCGGAGATCCTACTCGTACATACCGCTACGCCAAAGAGCGAATCTTCTCAGGCCGGGTAAGCAACAATCTGTAGGTAGAGCTGCCGTCCACAGCACTCCGGATCGCTTAGTGCGTTTGGTGTGTTCCGGCCACTGACGCTTTCCTAAATTTATAGTTCACCGATTGCGGATAAAGAATATTCGGCTTCTCCTTAAAAATTAAACTTAGAAATTAAAAAAGAAACTATTATCTGAAAATAAACTTTAAAAGCTGTAACACAAAATTATATTAACAAACATGCCACCACCACCACCAGCCATTCCTGGGAGTGCACTGCCGTGTCGTCAGGCGATGATATTCCTAGAATGAAGCAGTAAACGGATAACTCTTTATCAGATTATTGATGTTTATATCTGTATCGCTGCTGATTTATCCCACAAGAGCGGAAACAACTAAGTAACGATGAAAATTAAACTAGGCACGTTTATGAAGCAGAATGTCGAGAAAAATATCAAGAGTACGGTTGTCACCATTTCAAAGCGTTTTTTGGTGACAGACAAACGGACTGGTTATTGGATTTTACAAAGAACAGACCTGTTGAATTTGTGGTCAGAGTCTCATTGATACACTGTTATTACAGCGTGTGTGGAGACCACAAAATTACGTACCTGAAAAGCGTCCGCTGCGCCATGCACTTTCTCAGCCCCGGCCAGATGAACCGCCAGAAGAAATACGCCCAGGCCCACCCATTCCAGGGACCGAGGCGAGTGCATGTTGCCAACCAGGGAGCGTGTGTGTGTCTCAAAAAGGTGCCACACCAACCTATATATGTACGAAAACACGCTTAACTTACACAGCGCTCAAAATGATATCAATGCAATCACTGCCGGTCAATGAACCGGCACGGTTTCACTTCGTTGCGTTCAATCACTCACGTATAGCTCAGGCAACACTAGGAGCAGACTTTCTCTGCAAACGCAACAGTCGGCGTGTTCTGCGAATCAGTAACACGGATAGAAAAAAATAGCCAGCTCGGTGGGGGCAATCCTCCCCGAACAAAATGAAATGACAGGATTGAACTGTCAGCTCTCACAGGTTGCGTAGCAGGCATGCCTTGAGCTCTGGTCCCTCTCTAGCACTAGGTGAGGTTACAGGCAATGAGCAGGTAACATTTCCATTTCCCGTTCGCGGCTTCAATTCGCAACCCTACTCGGCTCTGAGAATGAGAGCGTTATCAGCCCAGCAATCTAGCTTTGTCTACAATTGCCAGTGTCGTCGCATTTTGGAAACCAAAAATACAAATATGAAACGAAATACAGAACCAAGTGGCATTTTTCGATAATGAAACTCAATGCAAAAAGATGCGAGGTATTCAGTAATGGGAAGTGACGCTGCCGCAGAAGTGAAGTCTGTCATGCGTGTTTGAAAAAAAAAAATAAAAAAACACGCTACAACGGGCCATTTCTCGTCCCAGTTCAGCTGCAGCGTTAGAGATAAGGCGCTAATGACAGTTCAATTTGAACGTGCAGCCGCTGTAATGACAGCACCGATCCATCATTGCACACAGTCGTCGGAAGCGATTTGGCAGCGATGGTTCGGAAGTGGGCATGATGCGCCCAACATGGAATATTTTTATTTATTTATTTAGTTTACCCTCAGGGCCAGAGGCAATACAGAGGGGAGTGGTTACAAAAAATAAAAATAAACAACATACAAAGCAGCAAAGAAATTAGTAATACAGAAATGATGGCTCCTAGTCATACAATATTATCTAATGGGTTATTGATGTGCTGATTATTAGGATATAATATAGTACATACAGTGCATCAATACAGTGAAAAAAACATTTTGTCAGTGCAACAAAGAGAATCAGATGGCCAACTTAAACAATGTTATAAAATATAAGACAGTACGTACAGTGCAGCAATACAGTGAAAAAAAATGGCAGTACAACAAGTGAAAAGAATAAAAGAATCAGATTATCGTACTTATACAGTGTTCTCTAATGCGGTTTTGAAGTCTTTGTTGTCAGAAATGGCAGCGGTTGATGCGGGAAGGTGATTGCACTCAACAGCTGTGCGCGGGAGGAATGACTGAAACGTGGCTTTGGTTTTGCATGATGTAATTCCGACTTTGTTACTGTGATCTAACCTAATATCTCTTATTCATCACGGCGGGCGCTTACCGCAAGTAGTCAGACGTTGGCGCCATTCGGCGGGGGGCCGGCTGGGTGAACGAACTTTGCAGGGTCGTCTCCCTCAACTGGCTTGGCGTTCAGCATGTTAGAGATTTGGACAGCCTATTATAAAGTTTCCAGCTCAGCCCAGCTGTAGGGATGGGTATGAAAACATCGCTGTTGCAAGGTGTGAATTCGTGTTAACAGACTAACCAAATAGTTAACTATTACTCTAGTCCGGACTCTGTTCCGTTCTTGAATGTGCAGGGCATGTAATGCTAAGGCAAGTTAACCGCTGGTTCTTAAAGGTAACGAAGTGGATTCCAACAGAAGGCAGCGCAGCAAGCGCGGCAGAAAGTTAGGTGGGCGGATGAGATTAAGAAGTTTGCGGGGATATGGTGGCCGCAGGTGGCAAAGGGCAGGGTTAATTGGAGAGACATGGGAAAGGAATTTGCCCTGCAGGGGGTGTAGTCAGGCTGATGATCATGATGAATGTGCCACCGCCTTACATTCGTGCACACCCTTTGACAGACGAGCAACGGCATTTTGCTTCACAGCAGTTATATGAAGCACTTAGTGCACTCCTACGGACCAAACGGTCCCGAAAGGTGAGTGCAAGGGTTCTCCTTAACGTGCACAGATGTAGAGCTTCACGGCTGCCGTAAGTTCACTGTTACACGGCTAAGATACAAGACTTTTTAATCGGTTGCTTTTGGCAAAGACGCTGCATGTAGGTGAACGTAATGATCGATTCAACATAATGCTGAGAATTAAGTGTTGCTTTGTTTGTTTTTCTGTGTTTCTTGCTTCATAGGGGCAGTCACGCTGCCTTATCACTTTATCACGCGAGAAGCACGCATCGGCTCCTACATTTTTGAGATGTTCGTCGATGTTTTAGTAGCCTTATCTCCAGAGTCCCCCTTCGGGTGCCGACACAGCACGACCTAAAGCGAAGGGAATCCGATCCCGATGACCATTAAGCGAGCTTGCTGCTATCCTCGCCGCCAAGATGTTTTCTCTTCGTGAGCAGCACAATTAACGACTTAAGATAGATAGGTAGATATTTGCCAGGAAGAAAGAAAAGGAAAGTGCACAGGCCTGCTCACTGGCTCAAGCCGAGCCACAATCACTACAACGTGCAGATAGCAGGAGAGTTGAAAGATGGGATAGAAAGACACGATAGTAAAGACGTGCTAAAGACAAGGCCGATCCCGGAGGTAGCGCAATACCGGGCCAACCGGTGGCGGGAGTGAAGCATCCTTCAAACTCTCCGCCACATTTCCAAAAAAAAAGTTCAACTCGACCCGTAACATATACTCTACGGAGTCCGGACATTTATAACGTCTTAAGGGCTGCGCCAGCCTCTTTTATATCTGTCGCGTGCGCTGGCATTAATTGCTGTCTGTCGTCCTCACCGCTTGATTACACTTCGTCTACACTGGGGGAGTTTCTCGTAGCTAAAAGAAGACAAGACGTGGGAAGAAGCCGAGTTAATGTCATTGCCTGCTGCCGTCGGTCCAGCAAAATTCCTGACCTATCACTTGAAATAAAAGCAAATGCCACTGAGGGTTAGAAATGAAAATTAAAATTGGTTTCTGAGGAAAGGAAATCACGCAGTAACTGTCTCACATACCTCGGTGGACACCCGAACCGTGCCATAAGGGAGGGTATAAAGGAGGGAGTGAAAGAAGAAAGGAAGAAAGAGGTGCCGTAGTGGAGGGCTCCGGAATAATTTAGACCACCTGGGGATCCTTTAACGTGCACTGACATCGCACAGCACACGGGCGCGTTTTGCGTTCCGCCTCCAGGACCATCTCCTCGTGTACACCGACGGCTCAGTGGCCCGCGACAGCTGCTCCCTTGCTGCGGCGGCCACCATACCCGTCCTGCGACTGCACAGCCAGCAACACGCAGCCTTCCTGGGCTCCTCCACCACGGCGGAGTTGATGGGGATCCGGCTCGGGCTGGACCTGCTGCTCACCCTCGGCCCTCCGCCGCCCAGGAGTGCTCTGCTGTGCGACTCCCGCGCCGGCCTCAGCCGCCTGCAATCTAACGGCCGCGGTACCCCACTAGTACGTGCGGGAAATTCGCTCGCGCATCGAGCGCCTCGCGCAGAGAGGTTGTGCCGTGCGTGCACAGTGGGTGCCCGGTCACTGCGGCATCGCCGGCAACGAAGAAGCTGACGACATCGCGACCGCTGCACACCAAGTTCCTGCCAGCGATCTGCCCCTTGCGCTGGAGGACGTGCGTGCGGCCATCCACGACCATCTCCGAAAGCAGCACCCCTACCCACGCATCGCGGGAGGTGAGCGCATCGACAGTGTCACCGGCTGTCGCGCACTTACACGGTCACAACGTGCAATGATCCTCCGCGCTCGCATTGGATGCGTGTGGCCCGGGGAACGACGGGTGCGTCACGGAATCGCGACGAGTGATGTGTGTGACGGATGCGGTGTAGTGGAAACACTAGAACGCCTGCTAGTTCACTGTGCCGCGTTCGCCGATGCTCGTCGCGATATGCTTGAGGCCTATAGGGCGCAGGGCATACCACCAGACTCTCTCAAGACGCTATTGTGAGCGACCTTTGGTGAGCCTGTGTGCATTCCTCGAACACAGGGGCTTGATGTCCCGTCTGTTCTCCGTCAGGTAGTTACACGCATTGACCGAACGCTCCGCGAATTCTACCTTGAATGATTATAACTGGACGCCCCACTCGAGTTGTATAGCCAACACAGTGCTGTGCGCGTGTGTGATTTAATTCCTCTAAAATGAACTAATCACGCGCACAACCTGGACACATTTCTTATTGTGTAAATAGTTTGTACATATCACTTCTCCCCCTATCCTCTCTTCCTGTCCCCTCACCTCTTTCATTTAATTTCTCCATTCTGCTTGCTATCCTTTATTTCCGCTGCCCCAGCTCAGGTGCTTCAGTATCGATGGCCGATGCCGGGACTAGCAGAAATCTTTTCCTTCCTTTTTACTATTATTTTAATAAAAGCCCACTGCCACCACCACCACCACACATCTCTCTCACCACCGCCACCTGTATCAAAGCACGAATGAGGCGCTATGCGCCCTTCCTTCTTCAAAGCTATCGCCGTCTACAACATTGTCAACGCCAGCACCAATGAGCACAGTGAACGCCGACATCTTTCACTTTGTATATCCTGAATTAGCTGAGCTAATCCACATTAATTTTTTTTGTCTTTAACCTTGAATACCTCAGAATGTGTCCTTTTTATTGTGCTATTTTCGCAGATAATAGTTAACATGTACGCTGTAGTGGTTTTTCTTATAAATTTATTCCAATAAAAAAAGTAAAACCAGCCATGCATCATACAAAACAATGATGAAACAGTACATATTAGCTAAAAACAGTTTTCTACTTCAGTTATAAGAAAGAGTGGAGAATGAAATGTGGTCGCCGCAGCCACATTTCTTCAAATATCTTTTCTTTTCGTGTACTTTCAAGTACACATTGACACATTCCAAGATTATCGGATACATCGACGTTCAACAATAGACATGACCGTAAACATGTATGACGTTTCAATTATAGTTTTATGAGCATCTCTGCAAAAGTCGTCTTGTACGGCCTGAGCTTAGAGGTGGCAGTTTCGTCCCTGTGTGGCTCCAGAAAGCATCGTCATCAATTTCACCATCGTCACTTTGGACGGTTACTAGGGCACTTCATGCATAGACAATCATTTGCGGAAAAGCAATTAAGTTACAAGACCGAATCGGCACATGCTTCGGCGCTGTTAGCAAGGGACCTTTAACCTAAACTATTACTTATTTAGCTAACTATTGTAAAATTGCACTCTAAAGTCTCCTAAAAATTTTGCTGTGGCGGGTCAACAACAGCCTCGCAGCAAAAGGAGCAGGTGAAGAAAATTGAATTGCTTACGTGAAAAGGAAAGGCGCAGTGACCCGCTCTAGGTGGACACCTCACCTGCGCCGCCACTCGCGAGGCTCACGAGTGCGCGCACTGCTGTGCGGCCTCAAGACGCTATCGCGGCCGCAGGGACCGATGCTCGTCGCGATATGCTCGCGGCCTATAGGGCGCAGGGAATACTACCAGACTCCTTCAAGACGCTATTGTGGCCGCAGGGCAGTGCGCGCACTCGTGAGCGAACTTTGGTGAGCCTCTGTGCATTCCTCGAACACACGGGCTTGACGTCCCGTCTGTTCTCCGTCAGGTAGTTACACGCAGTGACCGAACGGTCCGCGAGTTCTACCTTGAACGATTAATAACTGACGCCCCACGCCAGTTGTAACCAACACAGTGCTGCGCGTGTGTGATTTAATTCCTCTAAAATGAACTAATCACGCGCACAACCTGGACACATTTCTTATTGCGTAAATAGTTTGTACATATTACCTCTCCCCCTATCCTCTCTTCCTGTCCCCTCACCTCTTTCATTTCATTTCTCCATTCTGCCTGCTATCCTTTATTTCCGCTGCCCCAGCTCAGGTGCTTCAGTATCGATGGCAGATGCCGTGGGTAGCAAAAATCTTTTCCTTCCTTTTTACTATTATTAAAAAAAAACACTACCACCAAGTCACAGTTAAAAACGCAGCCGCCCCGGTCCGGTGCGACCCGACCGCGGCGGCTGCGTTTTTATGGAGGCAAAACGCTAAGGCGCCCGTGTGCTGTGCGATGTCAGTGCTCGTTAAAGATCCCCAGGTGGTCGGAATTATTCCGGAGCCCTCCACTACGACACGTCTTTCTTCCTTTCTTCTTTCATTACTTCCTTTATTCCTTCCCTTACGGAGCGGTTCAGGTGTCCGTCGATGTATAAAATAGATACTGCGCCATTTCCTTTCCCCAAAAACCAATTATTATTATTAAGTCGCAGTTTACCCGCCACGGTGGCTGAGTGGTTAAGGCGCTCGGCTACTGATCCGGAGTTCTCGGGTTCGAACGCGACCGCGGCGGCTGCGTTTCGATGGAGGGGAAACGCAAAGACGCCTGTGTGCTGTGCGATGTCAGTGCACGTTAAAGCTCCCCAGGTGGTCGAAATCATTCCGGAGCCCTCCACTACGGCGCCTCTTTCTTCCTTTCTTCTTTCACTCCCTCCTCTATCCCTTTCCTTACGGCGCGGTTCAGGTGTCCAACGACATATGAGACAGATACCGCGCCATTTCCTTTCCCCCAAAACCAATTATTATTATTATTATTATTATTATTATTATTATTATTATTATTATTATTATTATTATTATTATTATTATTATTATTATTATTATTATTATTTCGCCTCCATCGAAACGCAGCTGCCGCGGCAAGGTTCGCACTCGGGTACTCCGGCTCTGTAGATTAACGCCGTAACCACTGAGCCACTGCGGGGGGTTGAGTGTTAGACCCCCTCTTCGTGTTTGCGGAGCTGTCTTGGGGTCACGTGAGACGCATGAGTAAATTTCTGCAGCTCCAGCGGCGCACCGTATATCGCGCATGTGTTCCTCGCTTGTCCTGGCGTCTTTCGAGCAAATGCAGGGTGCATGGTTTTCTTCTCACTCCTATAGTGGCGCCCCTATGGCTACCCTTAACTCTTTCGGCCCTGAACATTTATTTCGAAAGCAATACTGCTCGCACTTTCGGCCCATCGGTGGTCGTGGCGCCTCCCTGTTTACACCCTCGGTAGCCGAGGTACCCCTCAGGGATTGGTACTCTCCCCGCTTCTATTTAATATAACTCTCATCCCCATGGCAAAGGCTCTTTCAGCCATTCCCGCCCTCTCGCACTCTTTATATGCCGACGACATCAGCCTGTGGACCTCCACGGGTAATGTCGGCACCATTGAAGAGACACTACAAGCGGGGGCCGATGTGGTGACCTCCTATGCCCATCAGGTCGGCCTTGCATGCTCTCCTACAAAATCGGAACTTCTGGTCCTTCGCCCCCCTCTGGGAAGACTGGACAAAACTCCCCCACCTGGCATCGATGTAACCATTGATGCCACCCGCATACCAGAGGTAGACAAAGTTCGCATCCTGGGGATGGTTCTCCAGAACAATGGCAAGAACACTGCCACAATCACCAAGCTCACTACTACCGTTCAACAAACCGTTCGCCTCATCAGCCGAATCGCTAACAAACACCGAGGCATGCGGGAACACGACCTCCGCCGCCTGATCCAGGCTTTCGTCGTTAGCCGGGTAGTATACTCCCTGCCCTATCTCTTCCTCTCCCGAGTAGAGGAGAACAAAGTCAACTGCCTCATCCGTCAGGCGTACAAGACGGCCCTCAGCCTCCCCCAGCACACGTCGAATGAACGCCTTCTTAAGATGGGCGTACACAACACCATCGCCGAGCTCACCGAGGCCCATCGATCTGCCCAACTTGATCGGCTCTCCTCCACCCAAGCCGGCCGTCACATTCTTGACGCCATTGGCCCCCTGGCTATTATACCCACACCTTCTTCCTCCCACACCGCACACGGGACCTCATCACCATTCACCCCCTCCCCAAGAACATGCATCCCGAGCATCACGCGGCTCGTCGTGCTGCTCGGGCTGCAGCCCTACACAAACACTATGGCGCACAGCCGGAGAGCGTCTACGTCGACGCAGCCTCTTACACCTCCTCTTCCGCCTTTGCCCTGGCGGTAGTGTCCAATTCGTACACCCCTATTACGGCAGCCACTCTCATTGCCTCCACTCCTGCGGAAGAGAAGGAGGCAGCCGTAGCCTTAGCCATCGCTACTACATCGGCGACCCACATTTTCAGTGACTCAAAGACCGCGGTCCGTAACTTTGCGAAAGGCCGCATCTCCGAACCCGCTTTCCGGCTTCTAAGCCGGTCTCCCGCTCCTACCCGACCTATTCAGCTTCTCTGGGTCCCGGCCCACGCCAGCTACCCAGGTAACGAGGCGGCTCATTCTTTAGCTCGAGGTTTCGTCAGCCGAGCAGGAGCCGCCGACGCCTGGGGAGACGCTCGAAATCGAATGGTCGCGTATCACGACATCACTCTACACTACCGTGAGAAACGGCTAACGTATCCCCCTCCGCACAAGTCTCTCACTGAATTGCAGCAGGTGACGTGGCGACAGCTACAATCCCTCACCTTCCTCTCCCCTGCCCACTTAGCCCTGGTTCACCCGGGACTGTTCACGCCAGTACGCACCCTCTGCAGCGCTCCGAAAGCGGATTTTGCACACATTCTTTACTAGACAAGCGAATTAACCAACTAAGCCGGGTTCGAACCCGACCGCGGCGGCTGCGTTTTTATGGAGGAAAAACGCTAAGGCGCCCGTGTGCTGTGCGATGTCAGTGCACGTTAAAGATCCCCAGGTGGTCGAAATTATTCCGGAGCCCTCCACTATGGTATCTCTTCCTTTCTTCTTTCACTCCCTCCTTCATCCCTTCCCTTACGGCGCGATTCAGGTGTCCGCCAATATGTGAGACAGATACTGCGCCATTTCCTTGACCCAAAAACCAATTATTATTATAATTATTATTATTATTATTATTATTATTATTATTATTATTATTATTATTATTATTATTATTATTATTATTATTATTATTATTATTATTATTCTTTCTTCATGCTCTGAGCTCCTTCCACCAGCCGATTGGCAACTCACAGACCTCGAGCGATGGGAGGCTGCGGTGTCCAGTTCTGACCCGGCTGCCCAACGGCAGCTTGTGGACTGGGCTTTGGAAGTCGCTGAGAAGCATCACCTTCCGGCCACGACACGCATCCAAGAGCAATCCCATCACTAGGATGTAACAATTAAGGCTTGCTCTACTTTATAAAGTTTTTCACCACCACCTCCTTACACAGCTGCGCGTCACGTGACCGTGTGACGTCACGCCAAACCGAGAGACGGGGCCCCAGCTCGCGGCATCGATGGTGGAGGCGAAGCCTTGCGCGCCGCTGCTGCGGCGCTGCCGAGAGAGGGCGCTCGCTGGTGTGACGTCACGCTAGGAGGATAAATGGGGCTACAGCTCGGCTCCTGGCAGTGGTCGGCGCGCTGCCTTGCCGAGGGTATTGCTTTCGCAATCTTCCAGGCTTAACCAAGCTAAGCCTTCAGCCAATTTACTTTGGTCGCACGATTTTTTGCTCTTTTTTCACAATGTCTAAGGCCCCATAACCAAGCAGTAAAAATTTAAAGCTCGTGTTGCAATTATTGATATATAGGTACGGGGTCAAAACAGGACAACGGGACTCAGTGGATTTAAAATGCGAAATGAACCGCTTTGGTTACTGCAGTTCATAATAAATAAGTGAACGGTGGTGGTGGTAAAAAATTTATTGGATTCACTGGGGTGGGTTTTCGGGGAAAATAGAGGGTTTAACCGCTCCCTTGCCTAGATGGTAGTTCTTATTCCGGGACACAATTGGCGGTAGCCGCTGCCCGCGCTCTTTGAACAAGAGCCGTCGGGGACTTCAGGTCCAAACAGTCGAACAGGATCGCCTGCAAGCCCTCTCTCGTTGGATGGTTTATTCTCTTTATTCCCGGATTTCTGTGGCAGGTCTTCTCATGGAGGTACCTTCTTCGCAGCACATCTGAGCACAGGTTTCTGTACACATGCAACTGATATAAAGCAGAAGAATATAGAAAAAAAGTGAAACCTAATAATTTATGCTTGGTTTCTCTCACCATGGTACAGGTAACAATTCAGCGTGTAACTTCTTAACGGCACAACAGAAAATCATAATTATTTTTGCAGAAGGTGAAGGAGTGCTTGGGTTGGTAAAAAATAGAAATGACAAATGACATTTTTTGATGATACTTGGATTTTTAACCATGTTGTTATAACTTAAGCCTCCAGACTCTCTGAAATCAACACGCTTAGTGCACCGCCTGTTCCTTCAGGCCTCCAGGTATCGTCAGCGTTTCTGTGAAAGCTTTTTGTCGTACGTAAAAGTCAGACAACCTGTAGCCTACTCCTCGCCTGCATGCCTCTGCTATAGTGTTTGCCTTCTGTAATGTACCAATGCTCTTTTGCCTCGTGGGTAATGTGATGGTGGTTATGGATTTTTATGGCGCAAGGACATCTATGGCCAAAGAGTTTCATGGCACAAGGTATTTTCCATTTCTCAAGGTTGGGTCAAAGACCCATTTCCCAAGCATTTCACCCTAAAGAAGCCGAGCACCAGGCAGGGGAAAGCTTGTACCCATTGTATCACCGGTGGGTACCCGGTGGCACTGGGGATCGAACCCCGCACCTCCCGCATAGGAGGCGTATGCTCAAGCGACTAGGCCACCGCTGCTGTCGTGGGCAATGTGACTGCAATCAGGGCTTGCGCTTTCTGTTTTTGTTGTACTGTCTGTCTGTGCACGTGTTGCCCATTTTCTCTGCAGCGATTACTACGGCGGGTTGTTTACCTCGAGCGTCATACAAAGCGTGATAAGAGAATAAGTGTTGCGATACAAGTGCACGTGCCTCGTCAGCGGGAGCGCACGAGACAGCTGTCCCAGAACAATAGGGTACGATTCGATTTGGTGGCCATCAGCGACGGAAGGAAGGACGAAGCCAAGCGCAAGTGGCCGTGCCGTAGCAGGGGGTCCGTCGAGGCGGTTTTGGTTCCCGTCATGCCTCGGTGGACTTTCGAAAAAAAAGCGGTCGGCACCATGTGGACCCGCACGTGCTCATCAATTGTGACAAGCTCTCGGCTAATCAGCTAACGCCGACATTGAGCTCCATGCGGCACCTCGCCCGTGTTGTACATCGCGATCAAGTACAGGAGTGGTCGAAAGTTCCCAGGCCACAGGGTCTGCTTTTCATCGGTATATCTTGGCACTTAAGATGCCCATAAAGCTATCAATGTTCTCAGAGGTTATAACAGTACTTCTTCAAGCCTGTACTGATATTTTGAGCTTCGGGGATGTCGTAGCTACCTGACTGTACTGCTCAAAAGCAGATCGTGTGGCCTGGGAACTTTTGACCAACCCTGTACGGGCGTGCCACGTATCTTTTCTTTAGGCCTTTCGGTAGAAGATGGCAGCGGAGAGACCTTTCCGTTCTGTACACGTAAGCGTCAATCACTTCCTAACCTAACTTGGAGAGTTGAGAAAAAGTTCGCACATCTCACCCTACCTGTTCCACAGTGTTTACGCCAGGTGCGCGAGCAGTATAGCGAAGAACATGGCTCTCGAGATCTCAAGTGTACAAAGTTCGCTATTTGCAGTGCCCCATCCGCAACAGCAAGGTCCTAAAGCCCATTCATAATGTTTTCTCGGGTGAAGTAGCGAGAGCCTCCCCCCCCCCCCCCTCACGACGCTTATTCCTCACATAGCTTTACAGCTTCCATTCTTGAACGGAAGCGCTGCCTTTTTGTATTCTGCTCAGATTTTTTAGGGAAATACCCCAAGTAGGAGTAGACTTGTAATAAGGGAGTAATTACTCATTGACATCCACCCGAGCGCAGCCATACGGCTGCAAAGGAAAGCTTTACAACTTTCTCATAAACTTCGCAGTTAAAGAAAAATTCGTACTGGTCTGGGATTCGAACCCGACCGCGGCGGCTGCGTTTTTATGGAGGAAAAACGCTAAGGCGCCCGTGTGCTGTGCGATGTCAGTGCACGTTAAAGATCCCCAGGTGGTCGAAATTATTCCGGAGCCCTCCACTACGGCACTTATCTCTTCCTTCTTTCACTCCCTCCTTTATCCCTTCCCTTACGGCGCGGTTCAGGTGTCCAACAATATATGAGACAGATACTGCGCCATTTCCTTTCCCCCAAAAAACCAATTATTATTATTATTATTACTGGTCTGGGGTCTGAAGCCGGTACCACAGCTTCACTGGAGCAGTCGCTCTACCAAGTGAGCTAGCCGGGACGGCAAGCTTATGGTAGGGCGAGAGCGAATTGATCGATAAATCGAAGTGAGAACTGTGTTGTTCAAATGTTTAAGGAGAATCACCCAAAGTGGAGCAGATTCTTTGGGCGAGCTTCTGCAGCGGCGTTGCTTAGCTGTGGTTTTCAGCTATCGTCCACCAAGCTCAAGGCAAGTATGTTACACTGCTAAATGCCGAGAAGCAGCATAGCAGGGCGATACGATGATACAAGGTCTGCTCGAACGTGAAAGTAGCCTGCAGCAACGCGAGTCAGGACACGGATACAAATCGGTACAAAACGGGCGACGACTACTCGCTTAAGGTGGAAATGGGAACCAGAAAGGACATACGCGGATGCGGAAAAGAGGCAGCGGCGCTCTTCAAAGTTTGCGTAGTACTTGAGACTGAATGAGTAGATGTTTATTGACGAGGATGCGTGGTTGGGAGAGTTGGTTCATTGCTTGTCATGCATTGACAAGAATGGTAGCTGGAACGCTTGTGGATGGGCCCTCAGCCCAGGCTTCCCGAGGCTTCTGTCGACCTCCAGGCAATGACAAGGAGCGCTGTCTGGTCATCCAGGCGCACCCCAATCAGCTTCTCCTGCCACAGCTTCAGGGTCACATTACGCGGTTTTGGATAGTGGGGTTCTTGGGGACACGTCC
The DNA here is from genome assembly GCA_030143305.2 of Amblyomma americanum. Taxonomy (NCBI): domain Eukaryota; kingdom Metazoa; phylum Arthropoda; class Arachnida; order Ixodida; family Ixodidae; genus Amblyomma; species Amblyomma americanum. The sequence continues at coordinate 157,257 of JARKHS020029160.1, read as the reverse complement.
ATATGATATGTGTTAGGGATGGGGTGTCGCCGCACCATGGAAATTTGTGGCCATAAAGTATTGGGTAAGCCCAACACTTAAGTAAGCGCAACTTAAGCCCGACTTAAATAAGCTCAAGTGTGCCCGGCCTCCCCTGCTGTAAGCGTGGCCTGCCTCGGACCGCTGCACCAGCAGCGATTCTGCTATATTTATTTATAGATACTACTGATCCCATCTGTGATTGTTGCAAGAGGGAATTACAAAATCAGTTAGAACGACTGAAAAGAATACATTAGTTGGCAATCCTTATAAATGAAAAACAACAAATGACAAGGGTAAAGCAGAACCGCAAGAAGTAACTAATCTCGTACTACAAATCTGCAGCAAAAGTAAAAAAGCACATAAAATAATACAACTGCTCTTACATCTTGCAAAGATCAACAGAAGAGACGTGAGGTTTCTTAAAAAAACCGTAAATAAAACCGCATACAATAAGATACACTGCATGAGATAAAAATGAAATATTATTCATCGGTGTGTAGTCGCACAGTTGGAGTGCATAGTTAGAACACGAAGAACCGTATACTAACAAAAGTGCAATATTTGGAATGAAGAAACACTTGAAGAATCATTTGCTAATTACCTAATATGCTCTCGGCAGCAGCCGTGAGTACTTTTAACGAAAAAACTGTATGTAATTGAAGGATGTAAACGGTTCCATTTTCTGATTGCTGACGGGAAAAATGAGTGCTTAAAGCAGTCAGTATGAAAATGATACTCGTTAAGCCTATGGGAATGTTGATTATGCGTTTGTCTTGCTTCAGAGAATAAAAAAATAGTTTTGAAAATTGAAAATTGGTTTTTAGGGAAAGGAAAAGGCGCAGTATCTGTCACGCATATCAGCTGACACCTTGACCGCGCCGTAAGGGAAGGGATAAAGGAGGGAATGAAAGAAGAAAGGAAGAAACAGGTGCCGTAGTGGAGGGCTCCGGAATAATTTCGACCGCCTGAGGATCTTTAATGTGTGCTGACATCGCACAGCACACGGGCGCCTTAGCATTTCGCCTCCATCCAAACGCAGCCGCCGCGGTCGAGTTCGAACTCGGGAACTCCGGATCAGTAGCCGAGCGCCTTAAGCACTAAGCCACCGCGGCGGGTCGATCTGAGACGCTGTCATCGATTTGCGCCAGCGTCTCTAGCAGTGTCTAGTTTTACGTGGCGACGAATTAGTTGGTACACGAGCTTAAGCCACGCGAATTTAACAAGAGTTTTCAGTGTTGGTATTCCTTCGTGATTCATTATTTCAGTTGGTAAATCGGTTATTTTGTATTTGTTAAATAAAAACCTTACAGCTTTGCTTTGGTCTGCTTCGAGCTTAGTTATATTTCGATTACAATAAAAGGACCAAACGACGTTAGCATATTCAAGAAGAGATCTAACGAGTGTACTAAGCTAACAGTTTAGTTTGATGAGAGGTTAGTTGAAAGCGTCGTCTAATTTAAAAGAGCCGCTTTAGGGCATCTATGTGTGCATTCCATCATAAGTCATGGGTTATTAGTAGTACGAGATTTTTGCGTTCAGTGACTGTACTGATGGGTATGTCGTTAACAGTGTATAAAAATTCCGATTTATGCTTCCTTCTTGTTATTGTAATAGACGCTGTTTTAGTAGCGCTTAGTCACCTGCAACACGGCGCACCATTTTGTAATAGTTTCTAGTGCATTATTAAGAGCTTCATGGCTTTGAAATTAAGATTAGCCGATAAATCACTGATGAAAATTAGAAAGAGATTAAGGACAAAGACTCAACCCTGGGGAACACCAGATACCACTTGAAATATATGTGAAGCTTGGTGGTTAATTTCTACAAACTGCGTTCGGTCTGATAAGTAGTTTCTATTCCAGTTAACTAGCATATCAAGGACCTAATGTCGTTTCTAGGTTATTAATTAGTTTAGTATGTGTAGCCCGACCTCTTCGTACACTACACAACTAAGCCCCCGCCCCCCCCCCTGGCTCTCCCACCGATATCACAAGAGTTACTCTGCCTTTCCTTTCGTCATAACCCATTTTAAGGCGCCATTGCGTGCGTGCTTGAGCGCTGAGCACGTGGCCTCTTAGTGCATGCGCATGCAAAAGAAGTAGAAGAAGCAGCTTGCCGTTGCCGTTCGGTTCCCTCCTGAGGCTAACAGCAACTGCGCATTGTCGGTGACCTTAAGCAAGCGGCGATGGCTCATCGCAGTTCTGAGCAGGATTGTCGCGGTGAGGAGGGGACTGCGTGGAAGGAGCTCCCGTGGCGGAAGCAGCGGCTGCACTGGGGCCAACAGGACCTGCAGGGTCTCAGCCTCGGGGGTGACCGCAGTCCGAGCAGCACCGAGGACGCCAACACCGGCCACGCCCGCAATCGCACCGACTCCATCGGCAGCTCTACGCTCGAGCAAATGAAGAACCTGGTAAGCGTCGCACCTGCGTGTCTACAGTTATCTCGACGCCTGCTCGGGACTGCCGCCCACTGACTGCAGTTGCCTTTGCGTGGTTCCCAAGAGATGTCAAGCCAATAAGGCTCCTTCTGGGTCTCATAAAGAGCGTGGGCGCTTTGGTTTGATTGTAGATTCCTTCATTCGTTGTCCTTGAGTGGAACGATCCTACGGACCTTTAGGGCAAACGAGGACGCGGAGTTCTTGCGTGCCATTCTTTTTGCGAAATAGGCGGTTAAAACAGCCGTAGACTGTGGGAAGGAACCCTGCAGTTCTGGAAGTGCCACTGCCCTATTTCATTCCGCCCCTTCCCGTCCACTGCAGGCGTTGCACGCTCAAGAGGAGCGCCAGCGCCGCTCGTCCCTGAACATCCGCAGACGCGCCGCGGTGCCCCTGGGGTTGGCGTTGATCGCTCTCCTCGTGTTCGCTGCATTTGTCTTCCGGTCGGCTTTTGTGCGCGGAATACGCGGCCAGGCCGCCCACCAGGACGACGGCTGTACCTCCAGGTGAGAACCGTTGTGTGTAGTTTATTATTAAAGTGCGGTCATGTCGTGTATGTGGCGCTAACAAACATCTGGGTCCAATTGTCTCAGGCGACAGATAAGCGGACACTCTGACCGCAAATTCAGAGAGAATTTATTATCAGGGAGGCTAGCTAAGCAGAAATTCCCCGGCGGCCGGCACTGTACATGTGGGGAAAGATATTTTTGTGTTCAAGGGATTCAACCTACTAAAGCGACTCAGGCTATGGGGACGCCGCAGTGATGAGCTCCGGAAATTTCGACCACCTAGGGTTCTTTAACGTGCACTTACACCGCACAGTTCACGGGTCTCTAGAATTTCGCCTCCATCAAAATGCGACCGCCGCGGCCGGGATCGAACCCGTGTCTTTCGGATAAGCAGCAGCCGAGAGCCTTAACCACTGAACCACCGTGGCGACGCATGGGTAAGGAATGAACAAGGAGAATGAGGAGACAGGGAATGGAAGGGGAGATGGTCGATTAGAGGAGCGGAGACTGAATACCTTGAGAGCAAGGACAACTTATTATTGAGGGAGAGGTATGTGTATACAGAAAACATCGCCTGACACATAGCGTGCACATTATGAAAAAAATGCGGCAAGTGAACTGAAACCAGATCTCCCGACAGCAGTGACCATAGCAAAATCATTTGGACACAAAAAAAATGTGTAGCCGCCCGAATTTAGGCAAGACGTTAGATTTGCGAAGCTGCTGAAGTCTCTCCAAAAGTTATACAGGCACAAGTCTTGCTCTGGGCCCTCGAATACTGGGTGCTATTCTCATCGTTTGCTGTCGAACCTCTCCAGGAAGATGGGAAAAATCGTCATCGCCCCTCTTCAGCTCCGGAAGGCTTCAAGTGTGCTAGACAAAGGCGGCTGAAACAGAGTTGACTGGAACTGGTATACTGCTATTCCTCTGCGACTATTCACTACGGCTATTACTACACTCTGAGCTAGGAAGGACAAAACTACTGCAAGGGTTAGGCTTATAGAGTTCCACAACCATTACTCCGCCAAACAGCGACCGTGGCGAGGACGAAGTGCTGTATAGTTATCGCCATTTCACCTGTTGATAACACAAGGTGTGGGATGGGGTTTCGAGGGCGTGCTCAGCGGCCAAATCATGCCGCTCTCTACAGGGGGTGCCAAGAGCATTTGGAGCTGCTGTCCCGGAGCCTGGACCCGGCTGTGAACCCGTGCGTGGATCCGGCTGCCTACGTGTGCAAGAAGGTGCGGTGGATAAGCCAGCTCGGGTCGGACGCGTACATCGACACGATGGCGGGCTATTACGAGCGCGGCGCTGCCTTCGTCGCCCGACAGCGGAAGCCCGCCCGTGAGTGTTTGCAGTTTGTATATGCCCTCTTCGTATATATAGTTTTTGTATGTTTTTGTATACTTTTCACCGTACACTAAGTGATCACGCTATAATATGTGGCTCCTTGCACTCCAGTATACTTCAAAGCTACAAAACTAAGAAAGCACTGACACTTTACGACAAAGGTGACTATATGACAACCGAACTTTTGCGACAATTTCGCTATTGGCTATCACAAACGCCCCGAGCGTAGTAACTGGCAACTTTTTAAAGAACAGATGCTACGTCTGAGTGAAAGGTGCATCTAGAGGCCCGCGCGCTGTGCGATGACAGTGCACGTTAAAGAACCCCAGGTGGTCGAAATTTCCGGAGCCCTTCACTACGGCGTCTCCCATAGCCTGTGTCGCTTTGGGACGTTAAACCCCCATAAACCAAACCAAACCAGGAACGGTTTCAATGTGTCCTACAAAGAATAATTGGTTTTTGGGGAACGGAAATGGCGCAGTATCTGTCTCATATATTATTGGACACCTGAACCGCGCCGTATGGGAAGGGACAAGGGAGGGAGTGAAAGGAGAAAGGAAGAAATAGGTGCCGTAGTGGAGGGCTCCGGAATAATTTCGACCACCTGGGGATCTTTAACGTGCACTGACATCGCACAGCACATGGGCGCCTTAGCGTTTTTCCTCCATCGAAACGCAGCCGCCGCGGTCGGGTTCGAACCCGGGAACTCCGGATCAGTAGTCGAGCGCCCTAACCACTGAGCCACCGCGGCGGGGCGAACGTACCAAAAAGAATTCAACAAGCAGTTTGGGACGTTAAATCCCCATAAACCAAACCTAACCATCAAATTATACTAAATAATGCTGCGAAGCTATAACTGGCGGATGTTAATCATTTCAGAAGAAACGGTTTCAATGTGTCCTACAAAGAAAAAATTTGGATTTTTCATACACGCTTAACAACACCGCTATACGTAGTGTTACTAAGCGCGAATATCTGGGCCCTGGGAAGCGTAAGGGCCGAACATAACCAGCACAGCAATGCAGAAGGCGTTCGTTTTTATAAGCGTTGCTATACAGTCGACTCTTGAGACGAAATGCCGTGCTTACGTCACACTTAACCCACCGACCTTATCCGACAGCACACGAAAGATATCTATACATGCTCAAAATAATCCAAAGAAAAGCAGCAAGTTTTCTTTATAACCGATAAAATCGCGCTTACTCACCCACCGAACTTTTACACCGTGCAGGCCTTCACACGTTGGCCAGTCGAGCAAAGCAGCAACGTATAAAATTTGTGCATTACTAATTCACAACTTCTGAATCGAAACTTCAAAAGCTGAATTCTTGTAATTCGAAATTCTCATAAATTTTATAATCAGGAGACGCACTAAGAGAAATCAGAAATATGCGCCCAAATTAGCTACAGAAATTCTCCTACATTTGCAACTCATTTTGGCATTCTGATTTTCCGCAGACTGCACACGAATAGAGTGCCATAGAGTTTCTACTACTAATAGTAGAATGCTGTAGAACCATGTATTACCGCGCAGCCAACGTTTGCAAAATTTGCAGCGCTCGCCGACAAAGCCGTTTGCTTTTACGCATTGTTTATGGAACTTGTAAATTGTCATTTATATTGTGTGTGTACTCCATATCTTGGTAGTTCCTCCAACGTAAGAGCCACATTTTGAATTCTTTAAATTATTCTTTTCTAGCACGCTCCTGTAATGCCGCCTTTGGGGTGGACAGTATGTCGAAAATAAATTTTTAAAATAAATAAATTACGTATAAATCACTCCTTGAGCTGTGTTTCATGGATTGCGCGTCGACTGATATCTAATTTTTTTTCTGTTTTGTAGGAACGCAGTACTTCACGAGGTCAAACTGGCTCTCCAAGTTCGTGTGAAGCTTGACCTTGAGGGTGACCTCGGCCAAACCGTAAATAAATACTGCCGCGACTGCGATTCAAACCCTCGGAGGCGCGAACAAATAAGCTTCGCTGGTGATTCCACTAGAGCCCTATGCTCTCGCTACACTGCAACACTCTCTCTTGCTCACAAACTTCATCGAGCAACCTCTCGCAACCAATCAATTATTTAACAGCCACCTGCCGCGGTGGCCAGTTCGCTCACAATACGTTGGGAAGGTTGCGATGACGCCACAAGATCGCGTGGCCTAGCTGGTGCGACGCCCTCTTCCCATTGGCCACAGCTGGCGCCGCGCTCCTCCGAGCTAACTCGAGGTTACCCGAGTTACTCCGAGAGCACAAGACAACATTCTTGCGCAGGATTGGTACGTCTGGAGCAGTGCTTTTACTATAAAAATTGTGTTCGCATTCCCCCGCAGCAGAGGGCAGATAACGTCCACCCTGACTTTTCTACGGCTTGCTTGCTTGGCACTAGCTTCCGGACTTGTCCCGCTTATCTCGTCATCTCGTGACTTCGGTGCGTACGGCTGCTTGCCTTTTTGCGGCATTAGTTTCAAGTTGTTGGTTACTTATCGTGCTCCTTCTACTATAAAGAAATTTCGTAAAGAGCGGACAGTAGGTGAAAACTGGCTCCAGAAAATGCGTCATGGCTTAGTTTATCCGCCCTCCGTTTAGTGGTGCCACCAGCGTAGGCGCGCACGCGGGCAGCATTGGCGGCGGGGCAGACGAAGGCGGAACGGAGCTTGGGGACGGTCGTCTGCGTGAGTGAGCGCGTGCGTCGTTTTTTGGTTATAGTGCGGGCAGGCTGTGTGTTTTTGCGTCTGTATTGGTCTTCGACGTGGAACTCCATCGGCGTCTGATGATGGCAAGGTGAGAAATGTTTTCCCGCCTAACTACGCTGCATTAAACTTATCTTTCTACGGGGCATTTCAAGCAGTTCCGGCCGGTGTATTGAATTGCGCATTTCGTGAATAATAATAATAATAATTGGTTTTTTTGGGGGGAAAGGAAATGACGCAGTATCTGTCTCATATAGCGCGCGCGCTTTCAGAACTGCAGGCTGTTTTGGCGCGGTTCATGGCACTTCTGCGATTTCTGAAGGTTCCTAGGTATAGGAGTGGTTGCTTTTTTTTGCCAGACTGCCCTGCATATAGAGCAGTTTAGCTCAGCAAGCCGGCCGTTGTCGCGAACTGCGCAGTTAGCTACGCGGCCAACCGGCAGCTCTGGCGAAGCGGTTTCGCATTGACTCTTCGACTTGGACGCGACGATTTTTGAAGCGAGAAGCTTCACTACGCTAGGTAAAGCAAGTCCGTAGCAGGTAGGCCGGAGAATGACCTTGAACGACCTTCAGCCCAACCGCGTTAACCGTGTATGAGCATATGCGGTGCAGACTTCAGCGCGAGTCTCTAGAGCGCCCAAAAGGCCAGCTTTTTGGCTTCATGCGTGAAACCTGCCGATAACGCCTGGTTTGAGATAGCATGCAGCGCCTTCATCGGCGATCGTTTGCGATCGTGGCTGCGGTCCAGCGTGGCGATAAAAATGAAGGCAGTGTCATCATCAGTGTGGCGACGCATGCTCGAAGTGCAGGCGATCTCGAACCAGGCGTTATGGGTAGACGTCTCGCATGCAGCCAAAAGCTGGCCTTTCGAGCGCTCTAGGCAGACGTGCTGACGACTGTACACGTATGGTGTCGAACCCTTGACCCCTGACCTTTAGTTCACCTTTCACATTGGGTAAAGCAGGTAAAGCACTAGGTAAAGCAGTCGTCACGTAGGCTGGACAGTGACCTTGGACGACCTTCAGCCCAACCACGTTAGCCGTGAATAACCATATGTGGCACTGCTATGGTGTCGAACCCTTGACCCCTGACCTTGACTCATGACTTTTAGTTGACCTTTGACATTGGGTGACCTTCGGGTTGACCTCGGCCTTAAGAACATCCGATGGGGCTGATTGAAGCCACGTGATGACATCCGATGGGGGTGTCGTAAGACCATGTGATACCACGTCACAGCCACGTGGTCGCGTGGGTACATATAGAACGGTAGTGTCGCGAGCGTGTAGCGGAGCTGCCATGGACGAGCCTCAGACGCCTAACAAGCGTGCTTGCTTGCAGCGCACTAGCGAGAGGACGAGACAAGAAAAAAATTACGGCCGATTTAGCATACTTGGCCAAATGAGAAGTTTGTGCGCTAGCACGCAGCGTTTCATTTCGCTTTTGGCTCCAGGATATTGTTCCAACATTAGGCTTCAGGCAAATATCGGTGAAATGGGTGATTGGGGATGACTTAAGGTGGTAGAGCACTATAAAACTTGGGACCCATAAAGCACGTTAAGAGGGCACTGCTATAGCGATTCATTGCACTCGGATGGAAAAGTAGACGAAGACGGTGGCATGCAATGCACAGTGCGACACAGTGGCAGTAAGCACCAGGGGTCAAAGGTCAACCTAAAGGTCACCCGATCTGCGCCCTCTTGCAGAGGCCATCGAAGCGCAGCTGTTGTCGGCACCGTGGCTTCGAAACCCAGTCGGGGCAATATTTATTTTATTTCTGTAGGTCTCGCTGGCTTTAGACAGACAACGTGCTTTTTAACGGGACTACAAGCTTAGTGCTAGCACACTACAAGGATTCACACTGACTAGCAGCTGCGTTTATTGCCTCGACCTGGCTCATAGAGTCACCAAGCTCTTGAGGACACAAGGAGAGAAAAAGATTTAACAGACGATTGCGACAGTCTGTATAGAGAGGGAAGCTGTCTAGCTTTCATCTGTAGCCGTACGGCTGCGCTTCGATAGATGCCAGTGGGCAATTACTCCCTTATTACATTGATCTGCTTGCCGGCTAGATACTCAGTAGTTTTCAGAACGCACTTGGGGCACTATTATCGCATTTGCAATGTCTGCATTTCTTCTTCCGCACTGTTGAGCTCACTTTTATAAGAATCCAGCACGTGTAACCTCTTTTCGACGCCAATAAAGAGTGTCATCTATTTAAGAGCACAAAGGCTCCACATGACCTACTATAGTCTGTATAAGTAGTGTGCACTGGATACGCGATGTCATATGTCACAAGAAACGTTATTCTTGTTATTCAGGCGAGCTTGGAAGGACAGGAAGATAAAGTGGGGTCTGGAGAGTGTGAAGTTGTGGACAGCCTCGGCTAAATACAGGCGCTTCTTCGGACAATCGCTGGGAAGGCATTTCTGTTGGAGTTACGCTTACCATTTCGTTGGTGTGCCTGAATTTTTTTTTTGCTGGCACATGTTGGTTCGGACGCTACTTGTAGCAGAAGCATTGCTGTTATTAGTTACGTAGTTACGGTATAGAACAATAGTTATGAATATAAACCAGTTTAAATCCGATTCTATAGAGCTAAACACCGACGGACATAGGCACTACGTTTTCTCTTCAGAAAAAAAAAAGTGTGAGAAAGTTTCAACACCGGATAAAATAAATTGCAAGCAAACATTTGTTTCCACCTTTTTAATACTCATCTGGCAATTACAGTTAAGAGAGTTTAAACAGGTTTTAGGAGGATGGTTTCTCGCACAACAGCCTGTGTGTATTCGTATGCGTGCGAATCAGCCAGCCACCGCCTTCTGCTGCACCGCCCAAGGTGTGTCGTTGCAAATAGTTACATCGGCAACCGTCACCGCAGTCATCTCCACGTCTCTTGCCTTTACATGGCGACTGGGGAAAAAAAGAAGAAAACATAGGCTGAATTATTCCTGCCACGGCATTTATTCCTTTTTTCTTACCTAAAAGGTCGGACAAAACGCAGGGAGAGAAATATGCCTTCGCAAAATTTTCACGCAAAATCTCTGGCAGCAACCTGGGCGCTTCGCTAAAAATCAAAAACCACGGTTTAACCTCTCCCTCCATACCCGTGTCCGTGGTGACATTGGCTCGCACTCCCGCCTAAACGACATCCCTATTGAAAAAGTCCCATATTATTTTATATGGGACACATATGGATTCATATGGGACACATATGGATTCATATGGGACACATATAAAACCACATGGTACACATATTGTTGTTGTTGTTAGCCTATCAAAAGATGGCACATACCCACACTGGGGAATCGGCCAAGAATCGGGTGGCTATTCACCTGAACACGGCACTGTGTGCGCCTTCGTCATCGTCGCCTCTCTGGCTGCGACTTCATTCTCTTTTCATCTGTAAATTCCCATCGTCATCGCTTGGGGCTGTTCGGTGGAAGCACGTCTCTGGCGGCGGTGTTAGAATAAACGTCTCCCGTGAATAATAATAACAATTGGTTTTGGGGGAAAGGAAACGGCGCAGTATCTGTCTCATATATCGTTGGACACCTGAACCGCGCCGTAAGGGAAGGGTAAAGGAGGGAGTGAAAGAAGAAAGGAAGAGAGAGGTGCCGCAGTGGAGGGCTCCGGAATAATTTCGACCACCTGGGGATCTTTAACGTGCACTGACATCGCACAGCACACGGGCGCCTTAGCGTTTTTCCTCCATAAAAACGCAGCCGCCGCGGTCGGGTTCGAACCCGGGAACTCCGGATCAGTAGTCGAGCGTCCCTAACCACTGAGCCACCGTGGCGGGGCCCGTGAAGTCTTCCCTTACGCGTGGTGGAGGTGCGCCTTGGATCCCCCGTATCCTCTTTCCCCGCTTCTCCCTGGAGCTGTGTTCCGGTCGCCGCTTGCGTACTGTCACCGTCATGTCGCAAGAGGAGAACGCCGACGGCCCGGGTTCCTCCCGCTCGCCCTGTGCTGGCCCCGCAACTTGGACCGTGAGCAGCCGTCAACGCGACCCTCGGATGTTTGCTGGCCTCCGCGGCGACGACGTCGACGACTGGCTTCACCACAACGACCGCGTGAGTTCGTTCAACCGCTGGGGCGACACCCTAAAACACCTTAATGTGTGCTTCTAGTTTACTGACGTCGCACTCACATGGTTCCTGAAACATGAGACGGATGTTCCAGGATGGACACGTTTCAAGAAGCAGTTGCGACCGATTTGTGGCTCTCCGGCTGTTCGGTCTGAAGTAGCCCAGATGCAGCTCGCTGACCGCATCCAGCGCCTTACTGAGTCGTACACTTCTTATATTGAGGACGTACATCCTCCCTGCCGGCGTGTCAATGCCACCATCACCGAGGCTGACCGTATGCGCCACGTCCTGAACGGTGTCGGCTCTCTTGCGTTCAATGCGTTCAAGGGTTAGAATCAACGTCTTCCGTGAAGCCTTCCCTTACCGTGTAAATTCATATGGGACACATATGAAGGCGCATGTGTCCCGTATGAATTCATATGGGACGTAAATGATGACCTATGGGACACATACGGGGACCAATTTCACTTCTTATCGGGCATCCCTTACACAAATTTCTTTAGACAGTCTATAGACTGTCCATAGACTTCTGTCTATAAAGTCTATAGGGTCTCTGTAGACAAACCCTAGAGAACAGTCTATAGGCAATGCAAATCCTATAGACAGTCTATAGACAATCTATAGATTTATGGCCATACACTTTTGGTAGACTTTTGTCTATAGACAGTCTATAGACTATGAATAGACAAAAAGAAATATCTATAGGAAGGTAATAGAGTCTATAAGAAGTCTATAGACTGTCTATAGACTATTTTTATGAGGGACAGGGGAGCAAGTGTAGTTGATATGGGGGCTATATGAGGCCATACGGGCACATGTGCCCTTATGAACCCTGGTACGCTTAACAGAAATTGAGTCACCTATTGGGTCAATTGTCTTATTATGCTGGAAATCTACATGACCTGGATATGTAAGTGCAAACAAAGATGTACCCGGCAACCATCATGCGTGTACCAGCCTGTGGTTTATTCCGTGGTTTCTTGTGCATTTGCGTGCCTCTGAAGCCTCTGAGTGCTCAGTCGGAAGTGTATTACCGATGACGCTACTCCGCGGACCTCATGTGAAGCTAAACGACTCATTATGCCAGGCATTGATGAGCCAGGTCAAAGCTAGCATTGAGAAACTATGACATTCTCGAATGTTTCTACCACAACCGATGCTTAATAAAGATGCAGTAACGTTTAATCGTTGAGGCATTTGCTAAGCCACCAGTGAACGTGGCTGACCTTTCGAAAAGGCGTAGACTAAACTGTCCGTCAGTTACAGAGCTAATATCATCGCCAAGTATTTTATTCATGTATTTTGACAAGGAGTCATGATACGGCTATCCAGACACCCATATTTACGATCCCGGCCGCGGCGGTCGAATTTCGATGGAGGCGAAATTCTAGAGGCCCGTGTGCTGTGCGATGTCAGTGCACGTTAAAGAACCCTAGGTGGTCGAAATTTCCGGAGCCCTTCACTATGGCGTTCCTCGTAGCCTGGGTCACTTTGGGACGTTAAAGCCTCACAACCAAACCAAACGAGACACCTATTTTGTATTGTGGCATGATCATATCTACCGGGGCGACATTTTTTAACGGTTACAGATTTTTGCATTAAATATTGCAAGGCAGATGTCCGCGCGGTCTGTGAAGGTGGATTTTGCAACAAGGTGTAGATTTATGTGATACAGCTCAACTAAAAGGCAATAATTTATTAAAATTAAATGACAAACTATTTTTTATTTCTGATGGCAAGATTCTATTGCGAAATGGAAAGCCGTCAACGTCGATGCTGGGCCCAGTTTTTAAATCTGCCTTATCATCAACGTAGTTGGAAATATCGAGCGTGAAAAATACGCCTTCGAAAGCTTGTTGGGTTGGCTTTCTCCCGTTACGCATTTCTAAACGGGCCTCGATCGCACTTCTGCGCAAGGAAATGCAGACACCATTTGTGTATTTTGTGACTTAGAAACAGTTAACGTTCGGTGAAGATACTACGCTCAGTCACTGCGTAGTGCGCAGGCAGGAGTTAAACATAGTTTGATGCCAACAGAAGTATCTTTCTTGAAACTTCGTAACCTAAGAACTCAATGGAATGACACAGCTTGAGTTCCGACTTGACCGTCATTCATCTCTTTTGATCTCTCTTGAAATGTGTGTCAAACGCCAGAGATTATGCGATGAATTTATTAAAATCTCCGGCTGCGCATTCATTCGCCATGCAAAAGTGATCAATAACCACGCAAGGCTGCTTAAAACGGCGAATGCCCTGCTAAGTTAAAAGGGAGTTAAAAGCAGAAACATGCGGGGCCACGAAAATGGACACCGGTTGTCGCGCTTCCTAAGCGGAAAGTTAAACCAGAAGGAAATACTAAAAATCGTCATGGAAGAATGCGCTTATACTATAAATACTACATTCTATTACAAACGTTCCAAACAGAGAAATAAAAACAAGACGAATCTCTACAACACATTGCCTATTTTTGCCGCCTAGCAAATCATTTCCGAGCATGTCTTAAAACAATGGAATAATGTTGTGCAGTCTAATTTAACGCCTTGGAGTTTAACATTTTCAGAAGAAAAATATACAGGGCTACTCACGTATTTGCCGCACGGCCCAGCAGGCTCTTCGGCTGAAGATGCTCTGAAATTTTAAAAAACGCCTCATGTAGAAATAGAATGTACTAGAGAGCAGCAAACGTATTACTGAGTCTCGCTCCCACACTGGTAATTTCAATTAAGGAACGAGTTGTACGCATCAGAATTCCTAAGTGCGGAAAAACATTTCAGAAATATATTTCAGAACCTTGTCTAAAGAAGACAACGAGCATATGCGCGAGCCGCATGGTCATCGCCTGGTGCACGCTCCTGGCTGGACTAGCTGACCTCGGACTGCTGTTGGCCCTGCTCCCGTTAAGAAGCTTCTCAGAATAAACCCCACCTCACACAGGTTATAAAATTTAGGAGCTTGTTGTTTCCTGGTGGAAGGACACAAGCATACCGAGTAATGCCTACATGCTCCTACATGCACTCATTAACAGAGTGATACGAAAGCAGTATACTGTATACAACTTTGCATGACGCAAAGTATGCCCAAGCAGAAGGTTATTAAAAGGCAACGACCTAGCATGCTACGGCCACGGTCTTGGAAGGACAAGTTTTGAAGAAAGAAGTGGCGCAGCAACACTCTCCGGCTGCTGCAACTCGTCTTCCCTCATTCCTCAATTTTTATTTATGAGCCGCTTGAGATGACCCTGGATGACTTTTGCTCCTGTTTGGGTCTGCACCAAACCCTAGTCCTTCCCCCACCGTGGGCATGTGCCATCGCTTGTGAGGCAACAACAACAACAATGGCGGTGGCAGAGATGGCAGCTCTGGTAATGGAGTAATAAAAAGCGCCGACACCGCCATTCTTTTTTTTTGCTCCGAACGCGAGGCATAAAGCTGCCGCTTTAATAACAGTCGCCCAGCCAGCCTTACAGAGTTCCGAATAAGGTGGCCGGTATATTTGGCGCAGTGTTGTATCTCGCTTAAAAAACATGCGACAACAAACTGTTGGTAAAAGGAGCAAGCGCCACAGAGAGAGAGAGAGACATAAGGACGGAAAGACCGGGAGGTTAACCAGGCGATGCCCAGTAGGCTACCCTACATGTGAAGAGGGCAGCGCCACAGAGAGAGAGAGAGACATAAGGACGGAAAGACCGGGAGGTTAACCAGGCGATGCCCAGTAGGCCACCCTACATGTGGAGAGGGCAGCGCCACAGAGAGAGAGAGAGAGGACATAAGGACGGAAAGACCGGGAGGTTAACCAGGCGATGCCCAGTAGGCTACCCTACATGTGAAGAGGGCAGCGCCACAGAGAGAGAGACATAAGGACGGAAAGACCGGGAGGTTAACCAGGCGATGCCCAGTAGGCCACCCTACATGTGGAGAGAGCAGCGCCACAGAGAGAGAGAGAGAGAAACAAGGACGGAAAGACCGGGAGGTTAACCAGGCGATGCCCAGTAGGCCACCCTACATGTGGAGAGAGCAGCGCCACAGAGAGAGAGACATAAGGACGGAAGGACCGGGAGGTTAACCAGGCGATGCCCAGTAGGCTACCCTACATGTGAAGAGGGCAGCGCCACAGAGAGAGAGACATAAGGACGGAAAGACCGGGAGGTTAACCAGGCGATGCCCAGTAGGCCACCCTACATGTGGAGAGAGCAGCGCCGCAGAGAGAGAGAGAGAGAAACAAGGACGGAAAGACCGGGAGGTTAACCAGGCGATTCCCAGTAGGCCACCCTACATGTGGAGAGAGCAGCGCCACAGAGAGAGAGACATAAGGACGGAAAGACCGGGAGGTTAACCAGGCGATGCCCAGTAGGCTACCCTACATGTGAAGAGGGCAGCGCCACAGAGAGAGAGACATGAGGACGGAAAGACCGGGAGGTTAACCAGGCGATGCCCAGTAGGCCACCCTACATGTGGAGAGAGCAGCGCCACAGAGAGAGAGAGAGAGAGAAACAAGGACGGAAAGACCGGGAGGTTAACCAGGCGATGCCCAGTAGGCCACCCTACATGTGGAGAGAGCAGCGCCACAGAGAGAGAGACATAAGGACGGAAAGACCGGGAGGTTAACCAGGCGATGCCCAGTAGGCTACCCTACATGTGAAGAGGGCAGCGCCACAGAGAGAGAGACATAAGGACGGAAAGACCGGGAGGTTAACCAGGCGATGCCCAGTAGGCCACCCTACATGTGGAGAGAGCAGCGCCACAGAGAGAGAGAGAGAGAGAAACAAGGACGGAAAGACCGGGAAGTTAACCAGGCGATGCCCAGTAGGCCACCCTATAAGTGGAGAGAGCAGCGCCACAGAGAGAGAGAGAAACAAGGACGGAAAGACCGGGAGGTTAACCAGGCGATGCCCAGTAGGCTACCCTACATGTGAAGAGGGTAGCGCCACAGAGAGAGAGACATAAGGACGGAAAGACCGGGAGGTTAACCAGGCGATGCCCAGTAGGCCACCCTACATGTGGAGAGAGCAGCGCCACAGAGAGAGAGAGAAACAAGGACGGAAAGACCGGGAGGTTAACCAGGCGATGCCCAGTAGGCCACCCTACATGTGGAGAGAGCAGCGCCACAGAGAGAGAGAGAGAGAAACAAGGACGGAAAGACCGGGAGGTTAACCAGGCGATGCCCAGTAGGCCACCCTACATGTGGAGAGAGCAGCGCCACAGAGAGAGAGAGAGAGAAACAAGGACGGAAAGACCGGGAGGTTAACCAGGCGATGCCCAGTAGGCTACCCTACATGTGAAGAGGGCAGCGCCACAGAGAGAGAGACATAAGGACGGAAAGACCGGGAGGTTAACCAGGCGATGCCCAGTAGGCCACCCTACATGTGGAGAGAGCAGCGCCACAGAGAGAGAGAGAAACAAGGACGGAAAGACCGGGAGGTTAACCAGGCGATGCCCAGTAGGCCACCCTACATGTGGAGAGAGCAGCGCCACTGAGAGAGAGAGAAACAAGGACGGGAAGACCGGGAGGTTAACCAGGCGATGCCCAGTAGGCTACCCTACATGTGAAGAGGGCAACGCCACAGAGAGAGAGACATAAGGACGGAAAGACCGGGAGGTTAACCAGGCGATGCCCAGTAGGCCACCCTACATGTGAAGAGGGCAGCGCCACAGAGAGAGAGACATAAGGACGGAAAGACCGGGAGGTTAACCAGGCGATGCCCAGTAGGCTACCCTACATGTGAAGAGGGCAGCGCCACAGAGAGAGAGACATAAGGACGGAAAGACCGGGAGGTTAACCAGGCGATGCCCAGTAGGCCACCCTACATGTGGAGAGATCAGCGCCACAGAGAGAGAGAGAGAGACATAAGAACGGAAAGACCGGGAGGTTAACCAGGCGATGCCCAGTAGGCTACCCTACATGTGAAGAGGGCAGCGCCACAGAGAGAGAGACATAAGGACGGAAAGACCGGGAGATTAACCAGGCGATGCCCACTAGGCCACCCTACATGCGGAGAGAGCAGCGCCACAGAGAGAGAGAGAGAGAAACAAGGACGGAAAGACCGGGAGGTTAACCAGGCGATGCCCAGTAGACCACCCTACATGTGGAGAGAGCAGCGCCACAGAGAGAGAGACATAAGGACGGAAAGACCGGGAGGTTAACCAGGCGATGCCGAGTAGGCTACCTTACATATGGAGAGGGCAGCGCCACAGACAGAGAGAGAGGGACATAAAGACGGAAAGACCGGGAGGTTAACCAGGCGATGCCCAGTAGGCTACCCTACATGTGGAGAGGGCAGCGCCACAGAGAGAGAGATACATAAGGACGGAAAGACCGGGAGGTTAACCAGGCGATGTCCAGTAGGCTACCCTACACGTGCGGAAGGGAACAAAGAAAAAAAAAGAGCGGGAACGGAGTGAGTTAATCACGTGTCCATCGACCTCCAAAACAAGGGGACAGACGGCGCCCACATAAAGCTCAAGGTTTATAGCCGGGAACTCAACCCCAAGTCGTTCAAGAACTTCACGAGCGCCACATAATTCGTGCAAAGGAATAGCGCTGCTGGCCGGAACTTTTTCGCCTCATGGCTTACTGGAGTAAATTCGCTTGGTGCACATGCACAATCGCCAACAATGAGCCTAGATGCAGTCATTGAATATTTGATATCTTTTACTACGGTAAAACATAGTTACGAAGGAACAAAATTGTGCTACTTACTCGCAGCTGAAAACGAAGATCAACAGAACGAGGAAGCCATACAACACTAATTTCATACTGATCACGGACCTTTTTACAAGTGAGATGGCGATATCTGAAATAGACAGTTTTTCTGAATGCGGATGGTGCTTTTGGCTCGGGTACGGTGCATAAATGTATATCTGGCCTGTGTAGCACTTGTATCGGCGAAAACATTTTTTTTATTATTCAAATGTTCTGTTTGGCATCAATTAAATGCAAAGATAACCCCGTTTTCACAATTATATGAAAGGCGACTCTCTCGGAGATATTTAATTTTTTTGCATGCAAGGCATTTTTTTAAAGAATAAATTGGGGGCTTCTGCAAAACGCGCAGTAACATCCTGCACGTCTTTATACCGGGATGCATCGAAAGAGGTCAATGAACTTCTTCCACTAATACTGGCTTCCAAACACTTTTTATTATCAGCGCGAAAGACCACTGCGTAAGCATCCCTTCCATCGCCCTCACTGAAATAGAAAAGAAAAACATTTGCTCTAACATTAACTCTCCTCGTACATCGGCTTTTGCTTCACCTATTCCACCCGCCGCGGTGGCTCAGTGGTTAGGGCGCTCGACTACTTATCCGGAGTTCCCGGGTTAGAACCCGACCGCGGCGGCTGCGTATGGAGGAAAAACGCTAAGGCGCCCGTGTACTGTGCGATGTCAGTGCACGTTAAAGATCCCCAGGTGGTGGAAATTATTCCGGAGCCCTCCACTACGGCACCTCCTTCTTCCTTTCTTCTTTCACTCCGTCCCTTATCCCTTCCCTTACGGCGCGGTTCAAGTGTCCAACGATATGCGAGACAGATACTGCGCCATTTTCCTTTCCACAAAAACCAATTATTATTATTATTATTATCACCTATTCCCGTAGCTGGCGTGCTTCTGAAGCGAAAAGCTCTACCACGCTAGGCAAACCAGTCGTAGCGTAGGCCGGATAATGACCTTGAACAACCTTGTGCTCAACCACGTTAGCCGTGTATGACTATATGTGGTACAGTTATGGTGTCGAACTCTTGACCCCTGGCTTTTAGTTCACCTTTTACCTCTGACCTTTGACATTGGGTGACCTTTGGGTTGACCTTTTACCTTTGATGTGAAGCCACGTGTTGACATCCGATGGGAGTGTCGTAAGACCATGTGATACCACGTCATAGCCACGTGGTAATGTGGCTGTATAAGAACGGCTGTCGCGAGCGTGTAGCCTAGCTGCCATGAACGAGCTTCAGACGCTTAGCAAGCGTCCTTGCTTTTCGCTGAATTCCAGGGTGTTATAGCCAAGTCAAGCCACTGCCAATCTTTCCCCCTCCTCAGTCGTCACTGCTCTTCCCTTTCTTGGGGCTGTGTTCTTTCGCGATTGCCCTGTACCACTCTCCCCCCCTCCCGCCGCCACCTCTTTGTATATTTTTCGAGTTTTTAAAAGATGTCTTTTGCCCCGCCGTGGTGGCTCAGTGGTTACAGCGCTCGGCTACTGATCCGGAGTTCCCGGGTTTCAACCCGACAGCGGCGGCTGTGTTTTTATGGAGGAAAAACGCTAAGGCACCCGTGTGCTGTGCGATGGCAGTGCACGTTAAAGATCCCCAGCTGGTCGAAATTATTCCGGAGCCCTCCACTACGGCACCTCTTTGTCCTTTTCTTCTTTCACTCCCTCCTTTATCCCTTCCCTTCCGCCGTGGTTCAGGTGTCCAACGATACATGAGACAGATACTGCGCCATTTCCTTTCCCCAAAAACCAATTATTATTATGTGTTGGCTTGATGACCGTTCCGGCGATGGTGATGATCACGTTCGGCGGGAGCTCCTTCTTGGATTTTCCCGGTTGGATCATGAGCAGCTCTGATTTTTGTGGAGCGCAGTTCAGTCCGCTCGACTTTGCGTTCTCGTGCACGGTCGTTGCCGCCCGCTGCAAGGCTTCCTCCGTCCAGGCATCGGAACCGTCTCGGGCCGTCCAAACCGTAGTATCGTCGGCGTAGAACGCGTGGTCCACGCCTTCGATTTGCTTGAGTATATATAATATAGATGGGGCAGGGGCGGGAGGGCCATGTTGAAAAGCAGGGGCAACAAGACCGATCCCTGAGGGGTGCCCCTATCGCCGAGCTCGACAGGGTCCGACTTCTCCCCTATCCTGATGGTCGCCGTTCGGTTTGAGAGAAAAATGGCAGTGGCTTAGCTCGGCTATGCCAGGATACATGTAGCGAAATCAATTGTGAAACTCCTTGGTTGGCCTTGTTCACATATTCCACAACGTATGAAGCACAGGCATAAACGTCCGTATGACCTGTAGGTCTATGTTTGATTTCAGCACCGCGGCTATCCAAGGATTGAAGGGGTCGCGTCACTCTTACGCCTATTCTCTAGGCTAACGAACGGCACGTTGTTCTTCGGTTTCTTGAGCCCGCCGCTGAAGTCTCTTGGTCGCATTCCATCGTTCATCACGGGCCGTCTTCAGTGAAGCAGGACTCAGGTCTCTCCTCCGGCTGCTGTCGCTGCTGCTAGCGGTCGAGACACCGGACGTTAAACGTGCCTGTCTCGCGGCGGCATATTCCCGGCGTCGTTTAGCCAGTCGTTTGGCGCGCTGTTCGTCTGTTTCCTGGGCGATTCGTTTCCTCTTCATCTCGTTCCGCTGTCGATTCCAGGCCTCCTCCAACTTATCAGAATTGTCGACGTCCATACTGTCGCCTCAACTGTGGTTGCGGCGCACGCCAGCTCTCCTTTTCAACCCTGTGACATCTCGTCACGCATGCGACGCAGCTGTCGAAGCGAGAGGAGGCGAGCGCAACGACGAAGAAAGCGCTGTCACGTCCTATCAAACCGCGGCGGCGGCGAGCGGCGCGGTTTGACGTCATGCCAGATGGCGCGGCGAGCGCGCGAAGCACAGTAACCTTCCGCGGCGAGGCGCGTTGTGACGTCACGTGCCTCCATGGAGTACCACCATGGCGAAATCGCGAGTTTGCGGCCAATAAAGCTTTCGCTTTAAAATCCTTTATGTAGCCGAATGTCTTTCGGCCACACCTGGTCTTGTTCAGCCTGCAACACGCTCGCGTGGGACACGTTGTTAAACGCTCCCTTGAGGTCGAGGGCGAGTATCCCGCGGGGCGCGTGCCTCGTTGCCGGCTTGGCGACCAGTCCGTGGAGTTGGATCAAGACGTCTTGGGTGCTGAGATGCACGGCTTCAGATCAACGGATCAGATGTCGGAGACGATGTACGGCTTCAGGCATAGCAAATAGATTCAGTGCGAGAGAGAGAAAGAGAGAAATAACTTTAATTTGCACCCGTCAAAAATGACGGGGGAGAAGGCTTTAGCCTGAACCGCCAGTCATTCCCCTAAACGTAAGCCGGAATGCCTTGAGACTCGGCGGCGGTCAGGGCGAGACCGATTACTTTGCGTTGTTCTTTTGCTTCGTGGTTGTGCAGTGAAGTCTCCCAGGATTGTACATTTCTGTTCGAGTCTTTACAGAAAGGGCAGGTCTAGACCATGTGGACAAGATCTGCAACGCTATTGCAGTGCGTAAATCTTGGATTAAAGACTTCTGGATGCCAGTTACTGTACAACTAGTTGAGGGCTTGGAAACACTCCGGTTTGCAATTCCCTCCACATGATTTCCTCTTTCCTACTGAGCTGTTCATCTGCTGCTGGATAAGGCTTACGACCGAGCCTATAATGAGAAATCATTTCGTGGAATGTTGTCAGTTCGTCACCCGAAGGGAGGTGTTCCTCGCGTGGAGGCGGCGCATCAGCGGCGATCGATCGGAAAGTGAGCCCTCGGGCGATCGCGTGCGCCTTCTCGTTCCCCTACAGGCCCTGATGAGCCGGGGACCAGATCAGAAAGACAGGTCACAATGAGAGACACGGAGAAGAAAACGCTTTAAACTGAAAACTTTTCGTAGAGCGTGGGCCGGGAGCAAGAAGGGCGACAAGGGACATGGCTGCACAGTGTGCGGGAACAAACGACACCATAAAAACAGAAGCAAGAAGACAAAAACCCGCCGCGGTGGCTCTGTGGTTAGGGCGCTCGGCTACTGATCCGGAGTTCTCGGGTTCGAACCCGACCGCGGCGGCTGCGTTTTTATGGAGGCAAAACGCCAAGCCGCCCGTGTGCTGTGCGATGTCAGTGCACGTTAAAGATCCGCCGGTGGTCGAAATTATTCCGGAGCCCTACACTACGGCACCGCTTTCTTTATTTCACTCCCTTCTTTATCCCTTCCCTTACGGCGCGGTTCAGGTGTCCAACGATATACGGGACAGATACTGCGCGATTTCTTTTCCACAAAAACCAATTATTATTATTATTATTATCATTATTAATATTATTAAGACAAAAAAAGTTGGAGGGGGCACTTAAGCTCCGCCTTAAGGGTATGATGCGATAGCGTAGTGGGGAAATTCCCAGAGTTGGTCATCCCCTACTTTCACAGAGATGCAGCGATGGCGTAGAGGTAGAACATCCGCCTCGCGTGCAAGAGGACCGGGGTTCAAATCCTGGTGCCGCGCAACTCTCCACCGGGTTTAAAAAAAAAATCCGCGTGTCGATGGAAATGCATAACCAGGCCTGGAGTGCGGCCTTATCTCGGTGACCAGAACCGACAACGCACTCTCTCACCAGAGCAGGATTTGGCCACCCTGGTGTAGTACTTGGCCACAACCTTCTATGATCAAACCAATTAACCCTCGGCCCTCAGTCCCCAGCGGCTGCAGAGCAACTGACCACGGCGGCGGTCAGACCTGTGACGCAGCGGAGGGTGCTAAGAATCTCTGGCTCCGGACAGGCCGCCATTGGAATCTGAACCTGGCAACGTTTAACGCTAGAACTTTAGCTAGTGAGGCTAGCCTAGCAGTGCTGTTTGAGGAACTAGCGGGAATTAAATGGGATGTGATAGGGCTTAGCGAAGTTAGGAGGACAGGTGAGGCGTATACAGTACTAAAGGACGGACACATACTGTGCTATCGCGGGTTAGAGGATAGACGAGAACTAGGTGTGGGTTTCCTCATTAATAAGGATATAGCTGGCAACGTAGAGGAGCTCTACAGTATTAACGAGAGGGTAGCAGCTATAGTAATTAGGCTGAATAGGAGGTACAAGCTGAAAGTGGTGCAGGCCTACGCACCCACATCCAGCCATGATGACCAGACCGTTGAAAGTTTCTATGAGGACGTAGAATCAGCAATGAATAAAGCAAAATCGCAGTACACTGTACTGATGGGCGACTTCAATGCGAAGGTGGGCAAGAAGCAGGCAGACGACCACGCGGTAGGTGACTATGGGATAGGCTCTAGAAATAGCAGGGGAGAGTTATTAGTCGAATTCGCGGATAGAAATAATTTACGGATCATGAATACCTTCTTCCGCAAACGAGAAAACAGGAAGTGGACCTGGAAGAGCCCCAATGGTGAGATTAAAAATGAAATCGACTTCATACTATGCGCTAAACCTGGCATCATTCAGGATGTGGCCGTCCTCGGAAGGGTGCGTTGCAGCGACCATAGAATGGTAAGGTCTAGAATTAGCTTAGACTTGAAGAGGGAACGGAAGAAGCTAGCGAAGAAGAAGACCATTAACGAGTTAGCCGTAAGAGGGAAAGCACAGGAGTTTAGGATAGCGCTGCAAAACAGATATTCGGCTTTAACTGAAGAAGATGATCTTGATGTTCATTCAATGCACGATAACCTGACATCAATAATTACGGAGTGCGCAGTAGAAGTAGGCGGTAGGACAGTTCGAAAAGATACCGGGAAGCTATCTCAGGTGACGAAAGATCTGATTAAGAAGCGCCAAAACATGAAGGCATCTAACACTACCGATAGAATAGAACTAACGGAGCTATCAAAGTTAATAAATAAGCGCAAGGTAGCCGACATAAGGAAGTTTAATATGGAGAGAATCGAGCATGCTATAAAGAACGGAGGTAGCCTAAAAACAGTGAAGAGGAAACTAGGCATAGGTAAAAACCAGATGTATGCATTAAGAGACAAGCAGGGCAATGTCATTAGCAATATGGATAAGATAGTTAACGTAGCCGAAGAGTTCTACACAGACCTGTACAGTAGTCAATGTAATCAGAGCGCTAATGAGAAAGACAGCAGTGCACAGCAATGCGTCATCCCACCAGTAACGAAAGATGAAGTACAGAAAGCCTTAGAAGCAATGAAAAGGGGGAAAGCAGCTGGGGAGGATCAG
The DNA here is from genome assembly GCA_030143305.2 of Amblyomma americanum. Lineage (NCBI taxonomy): Eukaryota > Metazoa > Arthropoda > Arachnida > Ixodida > Ixodidae > Amblyomma > Amblyomma americanum. Next base: position 133,271 of record JARKHS020029160.1, on the reverse strand, counting down.
GTAACAGCAGATCTGTTGAAGGATGGAGGGGACGTCGTGCTAGAAAAACTAGCCACCCTGTATACGCAATGCCTTATGACCTCAACTGTACCAGAAGCTTGGAAGAATGCAAACATTATCTTAATTCATAAGAAGGGAGACGCCAAGGACTTGAAAAATTACAGGCCGATCAGCTTACTATCCGTTGCCTACAAAGTATTTACTAAGGTAATCGCTAATAGAGTCAGGGCAACGTTAGACTTTAATCAACCAAATGATCAGGCAGGCTTTCGTAAAGGATATTCCACAATAGATCATATTCACACTATCAATCAGGTGATAGAGAAATGCGCAGAATATAACCAACCTCTATATATAGCTTTCATTGATTACGAGAAAGCATTCGACTCAGTGGAAACCTCAGCAGTCATACAGGCATTGCGTAATCAGGGGGTAGAAGAGCCTTATGTCAAAATACTGGAAGATATATATAGCAACTGCACAGCTACTATAGTCCTCCATAAAGTCAGCAATAAAATTCCAATAAGGAAGGGCGTCAGGCAAGGAGACACGATCTCGCCAATGCTGTTCACCGCATGTTTGCAGGAGGTATTTCGAAGCCTGAATTGGGAACAGTTGGGAATAAGAATAAATGGAGAATACCTAAATAATCTGCGATTTGCTGATGACATTGCCTTGCTGAGTCACTCAGGAGGTGAACTGCAAATCATGATCAATGAGTTAGACAGGCAGAGCAGATCGATGGGTCTAAAAATTAACATGCAGAAAACCAAGGTAATGTTCAACAGCCTAGCAAGGGAACAACAGTTCACAATTGGCAGCGAGAGCCTAGAAATTGTGCCGGAATACGTCTACTTAGGGCAGGTAGTGACAGCTGATCCAGATCATGAGAGGGAGATAACTAGAAGGATAAGAATGGGCTGGAGCGCATATGGCAAATTCTCGCAGATCATGAGTGGCAGTTTACCAATTTCCCTCAAGAGGAAAGTGTACAACAGCATAATCTTACCGGTACTCACCTACGGGGCAGAAACGTGGAGGCTAACGAAAAGAGTTCAGCTTAGGTTAAGGACAACGCAGCGAGCCATGGAAAGAAAAATGATAGGTGTAACGTTAAGAGATCGGAAGCGGGCAGAGTGGGTGAGGGAACAAACACGGGTTAATGACATCCTAGTCGAAATCAAGAGAAAGAAATGGGCTTGGGCAGGGCATGTAATGCGAAGGCAAGATAACCGCTGGTCCTTAAGGGTAACGGAGTGGGTTCCAAGAGAAAGTAAGCGTAGCAGGGGGCGGCAGAAGGTTAGGTGGGCGGATGAGATTAAGAAGTTTGCAGGCAAAGGGTGGATGCAGCTGGCAAAGGATAGGGTTAATTGGAGAGACATGGGAGAGGCCTTTGCCCTGCAGTGGGTGTAGTAAGGCTGATGATGATGATGATGACTTTCACAGATTCCTGGGAAGAGCCATAGAGCTCGTGTCGGTCCCGGCTCACTCGCAGGTAGCAGGCAACATCATCGCCGACTACCATGCCCGAGAAATGTCAATCCGGGCCGAGCACGAGCCGGAAGAGCTACCGCACCCGGTCACCAGCTTTCGGGACATTACCCGGATGTACTGCGAGGAAAGGTGCAGACTGCCAGAACCGCACCCCAAACTCACCAGGCAACAACAGACGATCCTGCGTCGAGCGCAGGCGGGATCGCTTGCGCATCCCGTAGTGATGAACCGTATGTACTCTGCGGAACACGATACGCTCTGTCCTTGCAAAAGAGAGAAGGGCACCCTGCCGCACGTCTTGGCAGAGTGCACAAAACTCAGGACCCCCCTCCTCCCCTTCCCGCCAACATCCCCAATCTCCAACTCCTTGAGCGATGGGAGACCTTGTTATCCAGCCCCGTTCTACTGATTCAGCTGGCACTGACGGACAGTGGCCAGGAGCTGCTGGGAACATATGGGTCCCGTAACTAGGGAACCACCCCGTCAGGTGCCTGCGTGCACCACCGATTTATTTCGGGCCAAATAAATGTTCATTCATCATCATCATCTTGGCTATGTCAAACCAACTAGCCAAAAATTCCACCTCAGTAGCTACAGGGCCTCTAAATGCGCAATTTTTGTCATTTCTAGAGCGCCGGTTCGAAATAAGTGGCCATTAGAGCTACACACCACACCGAAGATCAAAAGAGTAGTCTTGTACTGCTTCCTACAGTAGCAGTCCTTTTTGGGCTTAGTTCTTCTGAAAGACTTGACAAAGACAGGCTAGTAGAATAAAAGTACTGTTTTCTGCACTCCGCATTTCGCTGACTCCATGCGTACCAACAATAATCAGTAATAACACATACAGTTGGGCAGGAAATACATCGCTTTTTTTCAAATAAGCTAAGCTCCTTTCTCTATCACGAACGATTGCGCAAACGATGCTAAGAACGGCAGTTGGCCGCCGCTATCGTAGGACCCACGTCTTCACGCTTCGGGCTATCAACTAAATATCGATGTACGCATTGTGCCTCTGACACCTGTGGAACTGCGATGAAACTGTAAATACAAAAACGTATACAAACACGTAAGCACCCAGAACATGTCTGCGGATATTGTACTTCAAAGCATAAAACAATATTTCGAAGTTTTTATCTTACCTCTCTGATGATTCTGCAAGCCGTTGTGTAGCTGCAGATTTTCTTGGCTGGCTGTCAGCACAGTTTCTCCAGAATCATTGTACTCGATTGCTTATATAAACTGATTGAAGGCATATGAGAAAGGAATCCATGTGGCCTCTTTTTTTTGGTAGTTGATTTGTTTTGTGTCCATTTGATTTCAAAAAAGCGTTCAAGCTTAGCTGAGGTGCCTTCTTGTGTAGTCCAGATCAAAGCAATGTAGCAACTAGAATGCTTGAATAGGTCATTTTATGTACATAATTACATTTGATCCTGGGTAAAGCAAGCTTCGTGGAATTTTAGGGCATTTAAATACCAAAAACTGTGTGCTGTAGCCCTTGATATCAATAAATTCGTTTTGACTTGGGCAGATTTATCAGACCTGTTTTCAATAAAAAATAGCAGACAGAAATAAACATTTAATATTATTTTATTCCTGCCCTTTCATGCGGTTCATATTTACATACGACAGACTTCAACTGGCTTTTGACCCCGAAAGGTTCTGATTGAGGTCAATGTTTTGCCAAATATCAGAAGCAGAAACTAACTGGGCAGCAGAAAGCTGCTTGAGAAAGCTTCTTGAGAGACCAAAGCTCCTTGAGGGGCATTTCATACTTGCACAATGTGCAGCATCGTTTTAAAGTAAAAAGACGGCTTTTCACATCCAACCCATACATGTTTACCAAAAAAGTCATATCATTACCGGAGTTATGCAAAAGGTTTATGTTTTATGGGGTTTAACGTCCCAAAGCAACTCAGGCTATGAGGGACGCCGCAGTAGAGGGCTCCGGAAATTTCGACCGCCGGGGGTTCTTTAACGTGCACAGTCATCGCACAGTACACGGGCCTCTAGAATTTCGCCTGCATCGAAATTCGACCATTGCGGCCGGGATCGAACCCGCGTCTTTGGGGTCAGCAGCCGAACGCCGTAACCACTAAGCCACCGCAGAGGCCCCTTTGCAAAAGGATAATGCACTTTGTTCCGCTATGCCGAAACAAGAAACATATTAAAGATCGATGAAGCTTTAATAAATGAAAAGTGGAGCATTTTAGCAGTGTATCAAAACTCAGCGAAATCAATAGTGACTGGTCAGTCAGTGAAGAGTGCAGTATTCAGTCATCTGGAGTTTTACCAATTAAAAATAAAGACGGCAAAGAATATCAATACGAGACCGAAGTGCCGCCTGATCGATTTGTAGCCGCCGCGGTGGCTGAGTGGTTATGGCGCCCGGCTGCCGGCCCGAAAGACGCGGGTTCGATCCCGGCCGCGGCGGTTGAATTTCGATGGAGGCGAAATTCTAGAGGCCCGTGTGCTGTGCGATGTCAGTGCACGTCAAAGAACCCCAGGTAGTCGAAATTTCCGGAGCCCTTCACTACGACGTCCCTCATAGCCTGAGTCGCTTTGGGACGTTAAATCCCCCATAAACCATAAACCCATAAACCATGATCGATTTGTCTACCTTGCCTTTTGAGGCTGTGTTGAGCGCTTGTCTTTACCAAGTGTTCCTTTGGCTCCTAATTGTTATCATCTGTAACGCTGTTAAGGCAAGCAGGCGCACATTGCACGCAACATAAACAGTCTATTCCCAGTCATGGATAAAAGGCCACTAAATAGGACGAACTGTATTCATAAGCAAACAAGCTCGAGAGTAGGAGGTTGAAAATAGTTGTCTTCAGCGCTCTTTTTCACCCAACTTCCTTTCGACATCCTGTACAGCAGCTGGTTCCAACAGCGCTCTCCAATGCTTTGTTCTGTAGGCAGTGGTCCTAGAAAATCCATTACCAGTGTTTCAGTCTCTCAGGTCACTTTCGCATGTGCAGAAACGTTTGCAGATGCCTTTTTTCTACCTATCGCATTCTTGGCTCCGCCAGTATCAATACAATGAACAAACCAATAAAAACGGCAGGCAGTGGTGAGAAGGCCGCATAGACGGAAGCAAAGAATTGTATCTGTATTTTGCTATGCGGACTTCGCTCGTGTTTACTTACCAAGGCTTTACACAGTAGGTAGATCGTTACAGGCATGATTTATTAGCTGATGAGCCCAAAACCAGAAGCAGCTAGCTATAGTGTCTACCTATTGGCAAAACGCTGCGAGAAATGTATTGGAAGGATTTCACTCTCTTTATAGCTTTGTTAGCGTGGAAGCAGTCATACGCTCATTAACACCGACCAAGATCTTGTCACGTACGGTCTTGTGCCGTTGCATAGCAACTCGGGTTACTACCGAGTTTCTCAAGTAAGCTCGGGTAGTAGATCGTGTAAGTTCGGGTAGTAACTCGGGTAAGCTCGGGTACTAACTCGGGTAAGTTCGGGTACTAATTCGGATAAGCCCGGGTAGTAACTCGGATAAGCTCGGGTAAGTTCGGGTAGTAACTCGAGTAAGCTCGGGTAAGTTCGGGGAGTAACTCGGGTAAGCTCGGGCAAGTTCGGGTAGTAACTCGGGTAAGCTCGAGCAGTAACTCGGGTAGTAACTCGGGTAAGCTCGTGTAGTAACTCGGGTAAGTTGGGGTACTAACTCGGGTAAGCTCGGGTAGTAACTCGGATAAGCTCGGGTAAGTTCGGGTAGTAACTCGGGTAAGTTCGGGTAGTAACTCGGGTAAGCTCGGGTAGTAACTCGGATAAGCTCGGGTAAGTTCAGGTACTAACTCGGGTAAGCTCGGGTAGTAACTCGGATAAGTTCGGGTAGTAACTCGGGTAAGCTCGGGTAAGTTCGGGGAGTAACTCGGGTAAGTTCGGGTAGTAACTCGGGTAAGCTCGGGTAGTAACTCGGGTAAGCTCGGGTAGTAACTCGGGTAAGTTTCGGCACTAACTCGGGTAAGCTCGGGTAGTAACTCGGATAAACTCGGGTAAGTTCGGGTAGTAACTCGGGTAAGCTCGAGTAAGTTCGGGTAGTAACTCGGGTAAGTTCGGGTAGTAACTCAGATAAGCTCGGGTAGTAACTCGGGTAAGCTCGGGTAAGTTTGGGTAGTAACTCGTGTAAGCTCGGGTAAGTTCCGAGGAGCGTCGCGCCAGCTGTGCTAGAGGTTGCTCGGGAAGAGCTACATGGGTCGATCAATCACTAGCGGTGTCTGTGACAGAAACAGCCACCTGCCAGTGCAGTGCAGTGGCGCATCGCTTAACCGCTGCGCTGACAGGGGTATATGAGGACTCGCCGCCATCTATGAATGTTAATTAGAGAATGTCCAATTCTGCATATGGGGTAATTAACCCACTAATTATAATGCGTCATACCCTTGAGGCGGAGCTTAAGTGCCTCCTCCAGTTGAAGACTGAACACCTGCTTTCGCACATCTACTGGGCCTAACTAGGTTAAACCCCGACCATTTTTTTTCTTCTTGTTCTCAGCTTGCCTATTGGGACAAGTTCAAAAGAAAAGCGCTAGTTCACTATGCTTCGCGCTGGTAAATATTTTAATTTTGGGCAGTCTAGCTGAAGACCAGTCTGAAAGGAACGCACATCTGAGGAGTATTTTGCGATAAATGTGTGAAAACTTTTCACACATGCACATATGGAGCGCTTATATACGTATTTAGTTTTGAGCTGATGGGGGCGATTAACTTTCTGACCCTTTTCGTGCAGGCCGACTAAGTTTGGTGCACATGGTTGGCTTTTTTTTCTGTTGCAGAAAGTTTCCATTCAATGAATATAGCATCTTCACAAGTTAAAGAGCGGCAAAACTTAGGTATCCGCGACATCAAAAATTCTTTTTTTGTATCCTTTTTAGAGGTCACCTCAAGCGCAAAGGTAGAAGTTTTTAAAGATATTACTTGGATTTGTTACTCAATTTCGTTTTTGATTTTTACATCTGGCAAACTTCTGACAAAACATTTTGTCAGCCTTCAGTAATTATAATATACTTGACTAAGCGCGACTACAAAAATCTTTTTTTTCATTCTTTTTCGTGGTTAGATCGAGCGGAAAGCTGCGAGCTTACACATACTTTATCTGCATTTTTCTCAAAATGCTATATATATTTTTGGAGGTTTATACACATTTTCTTAAAACGATTAGGCGCAAGCAAAAAAAATATTTCCCTGAGGTTTCAACAATTGACTTTTACATGACTGGTTCTAGGATCAAAAGCCTATGTCTATTTCTATTTTAATTATTAAAAGAGCACACCTAGGAGCCAATTTTATTCCAACGATAAAGGAAGAGAAACATTATAAATTTATCTTTTTCTCATAGCGTATAGTTTTCGTACGAGTTATGTAGATTAACAGGTTCTACACCATTGCAAAATTTGAACGCTCTGAATCCGTTACCGTTTAAGAGAAAGATACATTCGTAAAAAAATAAAAATCTAGTAGAAGTGTCAATCCAGTATTTTTCGCTAATAGAAGCTGCATATATTTAGACTTAGAAGATTTATAGCGAATTTAATAGGCATAGCTTTTATTAAAGCTGCTGTACACGCCGCTTTCAAAAATCGTTTTTGAAGTCTCTTAGCCGCCGCGGTGGCTCAGTGGTTTTGGCGCTTGGTTGCTGGCCCCGAAAGACGCGGGTTCGATCCCGGCCGCGGCGGTCGAATTTCGATGGAGGCGAAATTCTAGAGGCCCGTGTGCTGTGCGATGCCAGTGCACGTTAAAGAACGGTGGTTGAAATTTCCGGAGCCCTTCACTACGGCGTCCCTCATAGCCTGAGTCACTTTGGGACGTTAAACCCCCAAAAACCAAAACCAACCATTTTCGAAGTCTCACCCCAACCTAACCTCATATGCCTGCTTGGAACAACATAGCTGTGCCTTCAAATTTTTATCTAACTTCCTTTTTTGATGCATTTCTGCTGAAACATTTGCATCGGTGCGTTAGTAGTTCACTTTTGTTATTAGAACTTACATAGCTCTGTATCGCACAAAAAATATATAAAAGGAATTGGCGTCAACGCTGTGGCCTCCTCCTGTCTATGTCCGCCTCTACTTTGACTTGAACGTGAATGACGTGTTTATGCGGGTGCGTAATATACTGATTTTCTGTTCTATTTTGCTACACACCGAAGCTCTGCCTATTAAAATGTGGCTTCATTAGAAAAATTAGCGTATTTTGGTAAGTGCCCACGGTGTGATGCAGCGGGACCCATTGAATACTACTTTATCACTCAAGAGGTGCAATTTTTGCCTGGAAATATGTTGCAAATGACATTAAAGAGATGAATTTGTTTGAAAATTGCGCTGCTTGAGACGCTTTATGGCCACTGAACATTACCATGAAGCCGGCGGAATAATTTTTCTTGGACTGTATGATTATGATGGCCGCAAGGGCATATATGGCCAAAGAGCACCATGGCACAAGGTATTTTCGACTACTCAAGGTTGGGTCAATGACCCATTTCCCAAGCATTTCACCCTAAATAAGCCGAGCACCATACCAGGGAAAAGCTTGTACCCATTGTATCACCGGTGGGTACCCGGTGGCAATGGGTCTTGGACCGTACAGCCAGCGTATATAACGGTCATGTTTAACCCGAGTAATGAACTTGCCGTTCGTACAAAGGATGCTTTAGTCAAACGATGTTACCGAAGGACATATGTCATAAAACTGGATCTCCACCGGATTGGTTTCTATTGTTGTTATGCTGTCTCTTTGCCATCCTTTCCATTGCATGGACTGCAGCAGTCGACTAGCCGCTTGAGCATCCTCCTCTTGATTGGGGATGATCTCCAGTGCCGCCAAACGCCGAAAGGTGTCAAAATGCCTACAAGTTTTCTCCTGGTTTCGTGCTCGGCTTCTATAAGGCCAAATGCTTTGCACTGGAACTCGACCCCATTTCTCTGCTGGCTGCCACTCGCTTGCAGTAGTTTGGAAGTTTTTTTGAAAGTTTTTGAAGTTTTTGGAAGTTTTTAACGTGGAACACGGAGAGTTTTGCAAGCTCCGGCTCAAGGCACTGGACCCTGGACTGCGCCTTCGTCTTCCACGTTACTTAGCACGTCGCGAAGCAGCATTGTTATGCCGTTTATGGATCGGCGTTGCTTTTACCAACCACTATGCTTTCCGGGTGGGAATGGCCGACTGCCCTGCCTGTGAGAGCTGTGGTTGTGAGGAGACCATCGCTCATCTTCTCTGTGAGTGCCCTGCATTTGCGAGTGCAAGACATACACTGTGTTGTGCCTTGGACCGCCTCGATCCTCGCCCATTAACAGAGCAAAAGATCCTCGGTCCGTGGCCACAGCAGTCGACTGCCCTCAAGGCATACAAGGCACTCTTTGCCTACTTGAGAGCGACTGGATTGAGTGACAAATTGTGACAGCGTTGTGCGTGTGTGTGTGTGTTATGCCTTTTTCCCCTTCTCTCTTCCTCCTTTTAGTCCCTAATTCCTCTTCCCCAGTGCAGGGTAGCCAACCGGAACCCCCTTTCTGGTTAACATCCCTGTCTTTCACTCCTCCTCTTTATCTATCTTATCTATCTTTTTTGATAAGTTCGGCCTCATCTCTGGCTTAAGTCGGCTGCAGTTTTCGGAGGACGTTGGCCGGAGATTGGCGAGACTATGACTGATAACATTTCACACCTAATAACTGAACAGCGGTCGCAAAATGCTGGCTTCTCTAAATTTCCTTTACCCTTAGCCTAAAGGCTAACATATTCGAAGATGTCTTTCATATTATATTATTTCTCGACACATTTCGTATGTCAACGCACGGTGCTTTTATTTCTGCATTTAATTATTCAGCGTAGTGCAATGTCGAAGGCCTCTAGGGAAATATATTTTGATCCCCGTCACAAGTATTCTTCATGAAATATTAAATAGAATTTAATTTTTATTTTACAAGGCTGAATCTCTGCGTACCGCTGCCTTTTTGAAACCGCATTGAATGTTAAGATTGTGCTACTTAATTACTATTAATTTAGAAAATGTTCCATGTTTCTGAGCATTTTAGGAATATCAGTGCAATCGAAAGAGGAATATAAATTCTGACCTGCTATATACACCACTTTAGGTCATTCTACCCTCCGTGCACACTATAATCATGCACATAGTCACTACCCTTAGGTTCTACACACCCGGTGTTTATTTTAACTTGTGCACATTTTTTAGCCTGAACCAACCAAAAACCTTGTGTTTGGCGCTATTTGCTCTTAGATGCCCTTGCTCCAAAAAAAAAAAAGACCAGCATCATCATGAAGCGCATGGGTTTGAGCATTCAAAATTAGCGTGTTATAGCCATGCATGTTGTACAAAAAAAAAAGTAATTTTAGTATCCGCCGCAGTGGCTCAGGCGTTAGGGCGGTCGTCTACTGATCCGGTGTTCCCGGGTTCAAACCCTACCGCGGCGGCCGCGTTTCGATGGAGGCGAAACGCTAAGGCGCCCGTGTGCTATGCGATGTCAGTGCATGTTAAAGGTCCCCAGGTGGTCGAAATAATTCCGGAGCCCTCCACTACGGCACCTCTTTCTTCTTTTCCTCTTTCACTCCCTCCTTTATCCCTTCCCTTGCGGCGCGGTTCAGGTGTCTACCGATGTATGTGAGGCAGATACTGCGCCATTTGCTTTCCCCAAATACTGATTTTCATTTTTTTTCGCAACTGTAGCGTCATAGCCCGCTAGACTTTGCGGCAGTGGCTAAGCGTTAACCGCAACTGCTGATAATGAGCGTGGTTTTTTTAGGTTTTATATATCTATTAACACAAACGCTGAGTTTGAGTGGTAGCAAAAAAAACACGCAGACATTAAGGCGTACTAAGCATCTGCAAGTTTCGCTGTGGTTACTCTAATGTATTGACCAGAAGAAAAATTGCTTCGTTTCGCATATACTGCAGTATCGACGTTTGTAAGAAAGCAGTGCAATGACTGCAACACAAAGTCGAGTGTACTGGAATGTATTTGTTTGCAGAAATATTCGTTTCCAAGTAAAGCAGCGTTTTTTTTTTCTTTCTTCCCCTGTATAGGTCATTTTTCAACTACGGAGAACACTACTGCCTTCAATTTTTTTATTCGTTTGCTCCTACTCAACCACAGAATAAAGAAAAATAGCTGCTACTTAAGTGCTCATAAGAACAAAATTAAATTTTACCATTAGAAATAATTTGGTTCATGGTTTATGGGGGTTTAACTTTCCAAAGCAACTCAGGCTAAGAGAGACGCCGTAGTGAAGGGCTCCGGAAGTTTTGACCACCTGGGGTTTTTTAGCGTGCACTGGCATCGCACAGTACACGGGCTCCTAGAATTTCACCTCCATCGAAATTCGACCGCCCTCGGCCGGGATCGAACCCGCGCCTTTCGGGTCAGCAGCCGAGCACGGAGCCACCGCGGCGGCATCATTTAAAATGACAAAAGCGCAGAGTATTGTTGGTGCATCTTGACAATGATGAATATGTATGCAAGATGAAGAATAATGTAGTCAAGGTTTTATATCTTTGATTTGTACAGAGAAAAAAATGTATAAAGAAACTGGACAACTTACTCCTTTCTGAGCATAAGACTAAAACAGCTAGTTTTTTTTTTTTGCACATCTATATCGTTGACCGAATCTCAGTTTATATCTGCGTAGGTAATCGCGCGTGCTTTTCCTATCGGATATTTTGTTTTATTCTGATGGACAGAGCAAAACAGTCGTCGGCAATAAGCTACAACAGTTCTGTCCAGAGCAAAATGCCAGAAGTTTTCACACGACCCCGAGGGAAATGTCACACATGTTGCTTCTCGAATAGTTCTCCACTTCTTGCGCTTGGAAGCAAAAAGCTATTCCTTCTCGGTTTGCGTCCATCGTTCCAAACTATAATTTTAACTTTGTTTTTCTTTAATCTCCGGGCATTCGCCTCACTGATAAACTTTTGCGTCAGAGTCAGCAGTTTGCGTCAGCATAGAAAAAAATCCTCCTGTCATCCTTCAAGACCTCTACTGTTACCTCTGACATTTACTCATTTTTGAATCCCATTCTCGTCTAATGGCCTTTCAATCCTAAACTCCTGCCGAAGATGGGTGGTTGTCGACAGCCTATATATGCTGGCAGGAACCTGTACTCTTTATTCCAGCTCACGGGACTATTCGAACACCGAGATAAGGGACCATGTTCTCGACATGTCTTATTTCAATTGCTTCAGTCTGCATTATATCCGTGAGCGCTCGGCTAACCACAGACTGGGAAGAACGAGTCATTGAGTTCTGTGGTAAGCGGCAATTTCAGTAATTTTTGCACCGACCTAGCCCGTCAGTGCATGTATGACCTTCAGGACAATCGGGCGCAATAAACTTCGTTAACAATGTAACCGCGCGCCTTTCGAGAGCGGCCAAAATATCTAAGAACAATTTCAGCGCCCACGTCCAAATATAATGCGAAGAGCGCCAGCTCATACTGTGTTGAAGAAAAGGCAGTTGTTTTAATACACTGGGGTGTACCTAAACCTTATGCACACAGCATTTTTAGGCGTCTTGAGTACTGAGTATTAGGACAATTGTATTGAGTGCCCCCCCCCCCCTATTGCCCCCTCCCACATTCCGCGCTCCTAGAGAATGATCGCATCCTCAAGCGGCTAAACTTTTAATAGTTCCAATTCAAAACGTTTATTTCCAACGACTTGTTCGGGGTCATCAAACGAAAAAGCTGCCATTTGCAGCTTGAGGGTGCCTGATGCCCGTACAAGGCAGCAGCAGATAGACAACAGAAAATGCTGAACACATGTGCACAGTTACACTTGCACACAAATTGGCCGATCGAAAGACATTGTCAATACACTTCAGCAAGAAAGCATACAGTATGAAACGCTGAAGGGCAATGAAAATACAGTGAGTATACCATTAGCTGCACAAAAACTGGGATGACAAAAAAATTTCACGTGTCTGTTTTCTGTTACATGTGCTTAAGTCATGATTTTCAGACAGGAATTTGTTAAGCAAGCATGGCAAGTTGCGTGCGAGTGACTAGCACATAATTTGTGTAATTTATATTATATTACATATAATTTGTTTAATTTGTATAATGTGAAAAATTTCTCGCCTAGAAGTTAGTAACCTTTCCCCAGGCTCTATTGTAGCGATAGCTACATTACGGTAACATTTCGAGCCTTGAGCGTGGCGGCGCCCTGGCGGTGGCGGCGCCGCCACCCTATGGCTGCGCCGCCACGCTGTCACATGGTTGGTCACGTGGTGCGGAGCAGCTGCCGGCGGCGCGGCGCCGTGGCTGATCCCGTGGTTCGTCACCTGGTTGGTCACGTGACCAGCCACGTGGTGCGGAGCAGCTGATGCTGCCGGCGGTGCGGTGCGCCGGCGAAACCGAGCTGCCACAGCTGTGCGCACGCGCCGTGTCAAGTGCGACGAAGATGTAGAAGGAACGCCCAGCGAAACGGAGCGGAGAAATAGTGACTTTGCAATTCAACTGGGCAAGTTCCACTCGGCCAGCTGCAGCTATCGCATCACTCCAGGTTTAACCAGAGCTAAACCACCGCCAATTTTTATTAATGACATTTCCACTACTGCTGGCATCAGCAAGTATCCATGTTTTCTTCCACAAATTTCGCTAATTCCGTCCGCACGCTTTTAGTGTGCGCTCTAAGGCCCAGTCTTAACGTTTATGGCATGACGAGCAAGACTAAAATAGCCCAGTTATTGGCCTTCAGTATAGGGGAATGTCAGTCATTTAGTGCTGAGAATATCCAGAGTGGCCATACCGTACCGAATTTCAGAAATTGATTAACTTGGGGAAAAACACGTGGACTCCACGTCGCGTTATGCTAGTGCTAACACCTATTGTAAGACCAGACCCTATAATAGCACGTAAATGCCGAGCTCATGCCGCAAATTGCTCTTCGTCTCGGAAAAGTCACTGCCGTTCTTGACCACAATTAGAGTGCAGTCAGTGTGAATGCGCTGTTAACAGCACTTTGCCGGGTTCCGAGGTGTTTCCGTTACAGTTGGCGGTGATGGCGCAACAACCCACCATACTGATTGGTCGGCATAAATGGACGTCATGCGTTACGGCATTGCTACGTACCACACTGATCGGTCCGGACACAATGACGTCACGAGCGACATCATAAGGCTAGCACGGGCACGTTTCCAAAAAAAAAGAACCAATATTAATGAATTAAGGAATCAGTTTATTCAGGAGAAAAAGGTCCGAGGCCTTTGTGCTGGGGAAGGATTTCATAATGAATCAACAGTTTTGGTTTCACCACCGCGAAGAGCTGTCGCTAATCTATGCGTACACAGTGGTAGCTGTGCGCGTTTTTACTGCAATAGATATTAGTGACACACTTCCGATAGGACGCGCAATACCGTTGCACAAAACGTCATGTGTCATGGTTACCGATATCATCGCCTATTGGATCTCTTGCAATAACATGGCCATCATGAGCCCATAATAATAATAATAATAATAATAATAATAATAATAATAATAATAATAATAATAATAATAATATTTGGTTTTGGGGGAAAGGAAATGGCGCAGTATCTGTCTCATATATCATTGGACACCTGAACCGCGCCGTAAGAGAAGGGATGAAGGAGGGAGTGAAAGAAGAAAGGAAGAAGATGTGCCGTAGTGGAGGGCTCCGGAATAATTTCGACCACCTGGGGATTTTTAACGTGCACTGACATCGCACAGCACACGGGCGCCTCAGCGTTTTGCCTCCATAAAAACGCAGCCGCCGCGGTCGGTTGCGAACGATGCTGAGTGAGTGCTTACAGAGGCTTTTCTGACGTCATTAAACCGAAAGCAACATACTCTTAAATTCGCGATTACTTTGCGAAGGGGGAATTTTTGAAGATGCTGATAAGTGTTTTGGACACCCATTTTTTTGTAGAAGCGCTTGGACCACGCTCCGTGCTTAACCGGTAATGCAGGACCATGCTCATCTAATACCTGTGTATATGAGATGACGCCACTGAAAGCCTAATTACATCGCATGGTCTGAGAGCGCGCGTAGCCCGTTTCGTGCTGTAGCTTATAACTTCCATGCAGTGAACTCGCACCACTCCTTTTTCTTTCTCTTTTCTAGATATTGAGGAGAGCAAGCAAACAGATATTTTGGATTGTATTGCCAAAAGGAGTAGTGTGGTAAGTTCTCTTTTAGTTGTGGACAACTTTTTATATCACCTTGGTAACTACACACTCAACTGAGAACAAACAGAGCGCAGTGTAGACGACTGATTGTGATTACATTAAAACTGCTTGCCTTAGAACATACAAGATCCCTTCATATTCAGTGCGCTTCAGGTTTTGCTTAACCTGACTTGCCTAATAGCCTAGCTGTTCCAACACGATCAAGCCCTGCGCTATTTGGTGTATCGTTTTTAAGCCAGTAGCGCATAATAACAGGAGCAAAAAACGAAGGAGGAGCATGGCCACAATTAGCCCTCTATGTCCCTTACAGAAATGGTCTATAGACGGTTTATAGGCTTCTTATAGACTCTATTGCCTTCCAATATATTTCTTTTTTCCTATTCGTGGTCGGTAGACTGTCTACAGGCAAACGTCTACAAAAAGTGCTTGACCATAAATCTATAGATTGTTCTCTAGGGTCTGTCAATAATCTATAGACTTTATAGACAGAAGTCTATGGACAATCTATAGACAGTCTAAATAAATTTTTGTAAGGGGTGATCGTATTCTATAGCTTATTTTTAACACAGAGGCCAAGCAACGTGTGTCCGTTGTTATTGTTTGTCTTGGGCTGCTGTCAGTGTGCTGCTCTCTCTATTAAGGTTAACCTTTGCGTTGACTGCCTCTTCTGTCGGTAATTAATCTTCATTAAGAGGGTGCCAGGCGCAAACAGTTCTGTGGCTAATATGCTCCGGTACCTATCCTTCGTTGACATCTATTTTCGACAGCTTTGCTCGAGGTATCACGTACCGAGCCGAGCGGCCATACGCCCTGGGACAGCACTTCACCGTGGAGATCGGATTTTCAGAATACCTAAACTACCAAAGAAGCAGGAGAATTAGATACTCCCCGCCACATAAGGGCCTCACACAACAAGAAGCAGCTGGTTGGCGGAGGCTGCAAACGGGAACATTCATTAACCCACATATACTTAGCAAGATGTATCCTACACAGTATGGGAACACTTGCCCTTGGTGTGGGGCAACCCCCACGCTTTACCATATAACCTGGGAGTGTAAGCGAAACTACACGTTCCACCAACACAAAACCCCGAGTGCGGAGCAGTGGGAGAGCCGGCCCACCAGCTGCGAGCTCGCCGCCCAAAGGGCAATGGTGCAGCACGCAAGCGAAGCAGCGCGACTCAGTGGAGCCCTGGACTACGGGCCGAACCCTGCTTTGAAGGTCAAGATTCTGCAGCGATGCAGACGAAGACCGAACGCTAAACCCTTAATGGACCAAATAATGTTTTTCTATCTATAAATGAAATTGTAGAGTGAAGATACGAATTTTAAAAAATGAGAGACGGTTACGATAGTTGGTAATGCGAGATCTGAGTGCAGCTCTTCCTCTTTCTTCCTTTCTTCTTTCACTCCCTCCCTTCCCTTCCGGCACGGTTCAGGTGTCCGCCGATATGTGAGACAGATACTGCGCCATTTATTTCCCTAAAAACAAATTTTTAATTTCAATTTTCACCTGCCACGGAGGACAGTTTGCTCACAAACCGGTGGGCAGGGCTTCACTCTTACAGTGCTTGACCTCTAGCTTCACGCTTTTTCCGCGACATATATGTCTCCTCAAATGCTCACGCGTTAAAAATGCACTCGCTAACTTAGTCTAGAGTAGACGTAAGCATAAACTGCTTGCAGTAGCGGCGTAGCGCATTGAATAGGCTGAACATCGTCGCAAGGCAAGGTCTTGTTTCGGCCAAATACAACCAATCGTCCGCACCGTCGCTCGGGCAGCAGGGTGCAACGTCCAGGATCACAACCTTCGGCCGCCGTCACTGTTCACAGCGGGTTCCAAGCCGTTCCTATGCATGGCGCCATAGTTCCGCACAAGGTGGGGTGTCTCAATGCCCTCTCCGCTCTATAGACGAGTTGCCGCGGGAACGGGTATTGCTCAACAGGCACAATGCCCTCGCTGAGCTAACACGTCACCAGGAGTGTGCGCGCGTCACTCGGGCTGCAGGAGAGAGCGTGCTACGTGCCACGCGCTGGCTTCACCCACCACGTGAGTAGGAAGACGCTGTCGTTGACGCACGAGCGTCTCCTGCAACAGCGTAGCACGAAGGTGCCAGCAGGTTAGTGAAAATATCGCCAAAGTTCTTTGAGGTTCGCGTTCTTGTTTTCCTTCCGTTCGTTCGCCAAGATCACCTCCTTCACGCCGGGAACGGGGGCTAAAAACTTCGAGGTCTTCTTCGCCACATTCCTAAAAAAATGTGATAGCATTTCGGTTGTCTGCTGTGGCGTCTACAATGAGTGTCTAATGTTCTTTCGAATCTCCCGCCAAAACAACGGTTGGAACTGGTTCCATTGATTGTATGCCTGAGTCATCACCTTCTTCAATGTTAGAGTATCGTTCACTGGATTCATATATTGAATTATACGAATCCGACGCACTAATAAACGTTTATAGTCCTAGTCCTTCCTTGACACACCTTAATTTCTTAATTTATTTTACAGGGTGGACCTACATCCAAAATTTTTAGGGTTTTGGTATTTTTGGGAGTGGTCCACCTTTCAGATTTCTGAGGATTTCAAAGTTGGCGGTGCCCTTTGATTGGTACATTGGTGTTCGCGTGGTGTTGAGGACGTCACGACCCTCTCAATGGCATTCATAGATCGCGGAGAGTCCTTGTACCACTACTGGCGCTGTGTTGCAGCGGTTAAGCGATGCGCCACGGCCCCGGCATGTGGCTGTTTCAAGCACAGCCACCGGTTGGGCTTGTGTCACCCGGGTTCCTCTTCCCGAGCTCCCGTAAGGTTCATGGGCAGCGCCACGGTTTGTAATGGCACCGCAAGATCGCGTGACCTCTCTTTAGCAATCATTATTTAACTGCCACCTACCACAGAGGGCAGTTTGCTCACAACCCTGAAGACAGGTTGCCACCTATCATGGTGGGCAGGTTGTGGTGACGTCACAAGGTGATGTGGCCTATCTCTTCCAATCAGAGTATTTTGTGGTATAGAAGCCATAATTTTTGTGAGACTACAACCTATATGCTATCGTATTGTACAAATTTCACGGTTAATTGGCGCGGTTTTCATGAAGGCGCTTAACGTAGCCCTGTAAGTCGCTACAACACCTGCAAGGTACATACGTTGCGAGTGATATCGGGAAGAAGTTTTCCTCGAAGAGCGGTAAAAGTGGATATCGATTTTCGGCATAGCAAATGGCTTTTCCCTTTCCTTCAAACTGGATTCATTCCTCCCTTTTTCTTTGACCTGCGCCTTGGCAAGTGACGCCAGGCGTGTGAAGGCCGGGTTCTGTCGCCGTTGACCACGGTAGCTTGTTTCTTGCTGCGGTATTCAAGGGAGACCTGTTTATGACACAGGAAAGCGGTCGATCCTGGCCGGCTCTTTTTAGAACGAAAGCATTGTCTAAAAACGAATCTGCGCCTGCTTTGCGATTCCTTTGTGATAAGTGAACGGTCATTGACGACTGCGTAACATGGGCGCAGGGTTCAAGAGTAAGGACTCCACCCAATAAATTTGTAACTATAGTCCTACTAAAGCAACCGATTGCGCCCGTTTTAAAGAGGCAGGATTTTGGGTAGCAGCTCGTTTTCCGGCAGTGAGAGGAAATGTAAAAGCGTCCTTGCTCTGTACGATATCAGCGTACTTTGTAGAATCCGAGGTGGTCTATAAAATCCGGAGTCCTCTACTACGACGTCCCTCATGGCTTGTGCCGCTCTGGGACGCTAAACTGCACATTACGTTCTATACAACCACTCACAATGAGCCAAGCTGCGCGAATAGGGAAAGAACATACAGGGCAGACGACCGACAGGAAGGGAGCCTAGCTAATTTTGGCTGCGGTCAAGTCAGTTGAGCTGCCGTCTACGTACATACCCGAGTACATCTACATACCCGAGCGCTTAAAGGCAATAACATGGGGTAACGGCTAAGCCAAAAATTACTAATACAACTTGTGGTTATTTTTTTACCATCAGCATAGGGCGCTTTTGAGAACCTCCATTCTGTTAGCCGTGAATACGCTACGCCCGTCAGTATAGTTTCTGCACGTTTGGACACATGATTTTAATGATGCGTCAATGCGCCTTTAGCCGCGGCACATTGAGGTATCCGCGGACGGTGAGCCGGCCTGCATTGAAGACGACTCGATTCTTCACTTCTAAACCTGGCGCGTTGTGTAACGCTCGATGAAGCGCAAAGTGCGGTGAATCTTCCAGCCTGCCATTACTCTGTCGCGCAGTGCATGAGTCGCTCGTTCGGATCAGGGTCTTCTTCGAGTGTGAAGTTTTTGAAGCGAAAAGCTTCACTACGCTAGGTAAAGCAGTCTTCGGCTAGGCAGCACAACGACCTTGAACGACCTTCAGCCCAACCATGGATAGCCGTGTATGGTGATATGTGGTACAGTTATGGTGTCGAACCCTTGACCCATAACCTTTAGTTGACATTTACATTGGTGGACCTTGGTGTTGACTTTTGACCTTCAGAACATCTGGTGGGGTGATGTGAAGCCAGGTGGTGACATCCGATCGGAGTGTCGTAAGATCATGTGATACCACGTCATAGCTACGCGGTCGTGTGGGTATATATAAGAACGGCTGTCGCGAGCGTGTAGCAGAGCTGCCATGGACGAGCCTCAGACGCTTAGCAGGCGTGCTTGCTTTTCGCTGAATTACAGGGTTAGCCAAGTTAAGCCACTGCCAATTTTTTTCCCGTTCGAGTTATTGAGACTAGGCAGCTTTATACACGAGAACTTAATTAATGGCATCATTTGATTGATGTGTTGTCGAAAGGTCTATGATTATTAGGCTCACGGGCACAAATTAATCAGGTTTCAATGGCGAGTTAAATAAGCCACAGTGACCAGATTTAAATAACTCGAGATATGCTTGAAAGGCTAGAGATCTGCTTGCAGCTTACAAGTTCTTGTTGTTGTTGTTGTTGTTGTTGTTGTTGTTGTTGTTGTTGTTGTTGTTGTTGTTGTTGTTGTTGTTGTTGTTGTTGTTGTTGTTGTTGTTGTTGGTGTTGTTGTTGTTGTTGTTGTTGTTGTTGTTGTTGTTGTTGTTGTTGTTGTTGTTGTTGTTGTTGTTGTTGTTGTTGTTGTTGTTGTTGTTGTTGTTGTTGTTGTTGTTGTTGTTGTTGTTGTTGTTGTTGTTGTTGTTGTTGTTGTTGTTGTTGTTGTTGTTGTTGTTGTTGTTGTTTCAAATACGGTGGCACATACCCAAGGTGGGGGATTGGCCAGGGTTTGGTGCAGATTCAAACAGGGAAAATCTCATCCAGGTTTATCTCAAGCGGCTCATAAATTCAAGTTCTTAGCTCATGTTCTTCAGCGCATCCCTCTCTTTCCTCTTCACACCACCTCTACCTTTTCTCTTAGTGTACCTTCTACTCTCCTGGTTAATCTTCCTACTGTACTCTTCCTCTTTTATTTTATCTCTCTCTTTATACAGATGTAAAAATGTGACGGCTGGCATCTCTTTTACTTTTAAGGAAAGAGGCTACTTCTAGCGAGTGTAAACTGGCAGAGTACTGCAATAGGTTCATTTGCAGTGCGTTTCGATACTGAGGACCTTGTCGTTCCACTGTTGCGTTGTCTATGTAGACTACATGGTTAATGCGTAGTTACATTTTACAGCGTTTCCTGTTCAATTCACAGAAAAGCGATGCCATTTCTCCTCTGCCATGTTGTCATTTGGTCTAGACAAGAAGCCTTTCTTAATTTGAGTTTCTTAATTTGAGAGTTCATATCTATCTATAGTTCTGGAAGAAGAACTACGAGTAAATATTCCAGCACTTTGGCATCAAGGATCTTGCAGGCACGTACCAGGAATCTTGAGGAGCAGCTTGCTATTATTCTACGCCCTTTCCAGACAGAAGGGTTGCAAAGATACTCTAATGAGTTTTTACGATAAATAAGAAATACAAAGTACCTTTTTTTTAAATATATCTTTCAGGCGAATGCTATCCTTGAGAATCGAGGGGGCGATGCCACAAATATTTCGAGTGAAATCTGCCAATCAGAAGTAAGTATGCATTCTTTCACAGTGATCGAGCAAGCAAGTCTTGTGTTTGCATTGTTAATGTCTGTGAGCATGAAGCAATGTGAAAAGGGCGCGCGAATTTTAGAACCGACATTTTTGATAACTTTAATTAGTGCACCAAACGTTGATTGTAACCAGCGCATTGTCTGAAGAGTGTTATGAAATCAATGTGAAAGAAAGCATGATTACTGCTAATGTTCTTGACCCAGCAACATTGCCGACGTAAAAAAAAAACTGCAAGTAGGAGTGAAAGAAAAGGTGGCGAAAACTCAGTGCTGCAAATGAAAGTTCAGCCAGTGTGTTTTAGCGCGCAACATACTACATACTATGCGTGGGGTAGAGACTTTGGAGGACGGCAGAAGGCGGGTGCAAAAGGCTGCAAAAATCAGCAGGGCAAAACGCGAGCAATTGACATCCCAAGAAGAAAGTGGAGTCACAAATTTTTACACGTTGTGAAATATCTTGCTTTATGCGTTTCTTTTGCCAGAATAAATGATTTTGTATCTCTTAGGTCGGTTAAAACGTAACGCACAATCCACTGTTGCTAGGTAACGGTAAATGGAAGAGAAATCAAATTTCCTATAGGTAGAACTTTTGTCCCAAAGGCTCCAGAATATTTTATTCATTTGAATAACTGCACTGCAGCGATCTTTGTTTCCGTGTCACGAGTACAGAGTTCGCAAAACCCTTGCGGATGGTCATTCCGCCTCCGCCTCGCATATGTGGGAGGTGCGGGGTTCGATCCCCAGTGCCACCGGGTACCCACCGGTGATACAATGGGTGCAAGCTTTCCCCTGGCATGGTGCTTGGCTCATTTAGGGTGAAATGCTTGGGAAATGGGTCTTTGACCACACCTTGAGTAGAAGAAAATACCTTGCGCCATGTCACTCTTTGTCCTCAGATGCCCTTGCGTCATAAAAATTCACTATCATCATCATCATCACTACTTTTTCACACATGCAATGAAGTCATTGGCCTCTCGAACTTCTTTGCAACGCAGATGAGCCTACCATGGTGCAAACACGTAGTAATTCATTACCGCTTCTTAAACGACTTCATTAAAAGCTTTGTATACGACCCACCAATTGAACTTTGCAGATCGTCGAACACATTGTTCCTAATTTGCATCAGCTCCCTTATCAAGGGCCGCGGAACCCGGCAAGCACGCACGAATTTTTTAAATCTGGTTCGTTTGATTACCGTAAAGACGAATCTTTTTGCCATACCTGTTTGTTCTATGAACTGTCTCTTGAAGACAAAGCCTTCATTGTGAATTAATGAGTTCATGAATCACATGCATCTTTATCAACTGTGAAGCTTGGCGGTCTACCTGTATGCGCGAGGACCTGGACACTGCAGTTAGCAGGCCGCCACTTCTAAAGCGATCCAAATACAGTAATTAGATTAATTGTGTTGCCCTTTTAGACTGGCGACCGATCTCAGCGAAATGATGTTGCTAATTTTATTGACTAATTTGTGGAGTAATTCCATCACTGCACGTTGGCGTGTAGTGTGTCACGTTGAGCATTCACGGTGGTGTAGGTGAAACTACACGAAACAAACGTTAGATATCATAAAATGTGCAAAGGACTATTGCTTCAACTCAAAAATTGAATATCCCTTGGGCTCACCATTACACAGCTACAGCGGACTTCGCGGTACTTTCTGAACGACCCTTGTATATTCTAGTGAATTATCTAGCAAAATTCTCTGTCTGTATTTGATAAAAAATGATACAATATTGTCACCGACAAACGTAGCAAGAAGCGGGAAACACAGCCGTTTACTAGGGCGAGGCTTGCCGAACTGCCGCGCTCATTCGAGACAGAAGACGTTCGGCCACGCGCTGGGAGACAGGTTCGGCCACCAGGTGGCGCCGGCAGAATGTCAGCAGCGTGGCAATATTTCAAGAATTATTTGTTGAAATTTCCTTCGAATGTATCGTTACAGCATAGGCTTAATAACGTGCGGCGAATCCCTGAACATTAATAAATTGAACTTTGCAGCGGGTGGAACTATTCTTTGCACAATGTGAAAATGAGGCTAGTTATTTCCTACATCGTCATTTTACGGCGTCTTTGCAAGCACTTTACCGCACTAGTATGCATTACATTGGCGTCATTTTGCACGGTCCACGTAGGCGGCTGGGATGGGCGCTGCGCCATGTGAATTCATGGCCCTGGTCATCACGTGCCCAGCAGTGTAACTACAATGTTGATGATCCGCTATCAACTGCACCGTTAACTCGCAAAGAGCTGTAAGCAAAGGAACAGCAGTTTGCCAAGGAACAGACAACATTCTCTGAGAATCGGGGTTACAAGGGTGGGTGTTACTGAACCTGGCCATGACTGTACAGCTTGTGGGCGCACATTTCTGCGAGCTGTTGGCATCTTATCTTGTACCTTTGTGTCGCAAGAGGCAAAATATGTTCACTGCTGGACTTCACACTTCCCTGCACCCTGAGAATTGCTAATGTCAAGTTGAACAAGAGAGCTGTTTCATATATGCTGCGTATTTTGGGCGTGTAACACAGATTACCTGTGGGTGCGATCTCATCAAGAGTTTCAGTCCTTTGACAAACTTGTAGTGTTGCCGCCAAAAAAAAAATGAAGCATTTGTGCCATCATTTGAGGATAGTCTGCCTAGGTGGAATAATTTTGTAACAGGGGAGTAATTGTTCAATGGCATAAACTCAAGCGCATTCATTATAAGGTTATGAAGGAAGTTAGACAGCCCCCTCAGAAACATGGCAGTTGGAGAAAAATATGCTTTCGTCTAGGGATCAAACCCATCACCACTGCCTCTCATGGGCAATCGCTGTACCCAACTAAGCTCAAAATAAATGATGGTCGATTTGTGTAGTTAGGCCAAATGCGAGTTAGGTGCGTTAGCAGTTCGGTTTTCACTTCTGTTCCGGTGTTCACATCTAGTGTTCATGGATGGCACTTGTTCGGATAGAGATAATGGGTTAATGTCCATACATGCGTAATCGATCATTCCCTCAGATCAATAGGACTCTTCCTACCGCTCGTGGCGCAGAGGTGCAGCGGTGAAGTTAAGATGCGCCAGTGCTCATCTATGGCAGGTGCTGCCATAGGTGGGACTTGGGTTGCTTGGGTTTGGGTTGCGACCCGGGTTTTTCTTCCCGAGCAACGTGCAAGATTAAATGAGCTGCCGTCTGACACATTGAGCAGGTGTGTATATATTTATATGCTCATCGGGTGGGCAGGTGAGCAGCCTGGCACAAAGCCGACTTCAGACATCTAGACAACGGCTAAATGCGGGGAATTCCCACTATTAGTGCTAGCGCACTAAAATGCTGTCAGCAGATGGCGGGACAAGGTCAAATTGCCGAATATCTCGAAGTGGAACGGTGTTAGCCCAATGAGTATAGAAATGTCCCGCAGGTTGGAGTAAATTTATGCGTCAGAAAGTACAAGTGCTCTTCAGAATCCACAGCAGCTCGGCCGTATGGCTCCAAAGTACGCTATAAAGGTTTCTGAAAAATTTCGCAGTTGCAGAAAAATTAGTCCTGATCCGCAGATTCATCACAAAACCACGGCTTGTTTAAGAGTACTGGCGCTTAGGTGGCTTGCGTGGATGCTAATGGCTTCGGTGCCTTGGGTGGATGAAAAAGAATTCTGTATAAAATGAAGCCTTAAAAAACAAGCTGAAATATATGTTCGAATTCTCCTGGTGCCATAGTCGCCCATGATGCTTGCCCCGGCCACTGCAGAAAAGTCACGAGTATACTTACCCGCCGTGGTGGTTCAGTGGTTAAGGCGCTCGACTACTGATCCGGAGTTCCCGGGTTCGAACCCGACCGCAGCGGCCGCGTTTTGGTGGAGGCGAAACGCAAAGGCGCCCGTGTGCTTTGAGATGTCAGTGCGCGTTAAAAGATCCCCAGGTGGTCGAAATTATTCCGGAGCCCTCCACTACGGCACCCATTTCTTCCTTTCTTCCTTCACTCCCTCCTTTATCCCTTCCCTTACGGCGCGGTTCGGGCGTCCAACGATGTATGAGACAGATACTGCGCCATTTCCTTTCCCCAAAAAGCAATTATTATTATTATTAACTACTGAAAACACTGCACGGAGATCTTCAGTGGCCGCACATATCGAAGAGAACATTACCATTTCAACGCTCGTGGATGAACTTCATTGATCGAGATTACGACAGCGGGAAAAAAAGCACCCCAATTGTGCCATTTCAGTAAAAATACAGTGGCCAAAAATAAGTCTCAGGCCGCTTTGCTAAAAGCCGTAGCCGTTTTCGCTTCTACACAGCGCTCATTTGAGCGGACCTGGTGGGCTCTCACTTTTAGTTGTTTGTTTTTTGTTTTAATTCGCAGTGGCCGACGTTGCCTGACGACATTAAGGATAAAGTGGTGAGGAGTGTTTGTTTTCCCTTTGCACAGACATTTTTTTGTCAACATATCTTGTCAAATTCATTTACGTACACAGCTGCGTTATTATTTAGTATCATCTGGCTAATCCTGAAGCCTTCTATCTAGGACCTTGTAGATATAGCAATAGAATTCACTTAGGTTAAAATAATGCGACCACAGAAAGGCTTGGTGAAAGCGGGCGCAAATGCGAGTGTTGACAGTGCTTTATTGCTTGGCTTTGCATAGTTGCTATGAATCGCCACATACGGGGTGATTTTTTTTTCCCTCTGCAGATTTTTGTTCTTTAAAACTGTCAGAGATATATACGTTGGTGTCGTCATTTGAGACTGATTGTGCAGAAAGTCGAACATTATTTACTTCATATCGATCAATAATTAGACGATTAGTTAACTTGAGTTATCTAATAAGCTTTCTATTCTTTAGTTTAGGGGCAAGGTTATATTGCGGAATTGAATGTCACCCACATCGAAGGTTAGCCCTGTTTTGAAGCGAAAAGCTTCCCTACGCTAGGCAAAGCAGTCGTCGCGTAGGCCGGAGAGTGACCTTGAACGACCTTCAGCTCCACCACGTTAACCGTGTATGACGAACTGTGGTGCAGTTGTGGTGTCGAACCCTTGACCCCTGACTTTCACCCATGACCTTTTGTTGACCTTTGACATTGTGTGACCTTTGGGTTGAACTTTGACCTTAAGGGTATTCGAGGGGTGATGTGAAGACACATGATGACGCATCATAGCCGCGTGGTCGTGTAAGTGTATACAGAACGGCTGTCGCGAGCGTGTAGCGGAGTTGCCATGGACGAGCCTCAGACGCTTAGCAAGCGTGCTTGCTTTTCGCTGAATTCCAGGGTTAGCCAAGTCAAGCCACTGCCATTTTTTTTAAATAATCGTAACCGGCAGTGTGATTCGAAATTTCGAATGTCACAAATACGCATTTGAAAGCTTGTTGATGTTTGAAGTTTATTTTCCTTGGAACACATAAAGAGGTCATTCGGCCTGACAAGGTTCCGGCACCCATAACAAGAACAGCGGTCCACAAAATCTGCAGACATTTTTGATGGAGATGATGAGATTATTCACCAAAAAGCAAGGGAACAAGCACTGCAGCACACACATTGAGAACACAACACACGCAAAAGTATAAAGAAGTTACGGCAACATTTATTGGAAACAGTTGGCATGTATTGTAGTTCGAGCACTAAACAAATATTGGGTAATCGTCCAAAGTAGTAACTTCACAGATGTAAAACAAGGTAAAACAGCAATACTGAATAATGACAAATGTACGCTAAAGGACGACAAAACGTTAAGAAGTGGTCGTGGTAGATCAGTGTCAGTATCAACCAAATACCTCTTAATTTTTTTATTAAAACTATTCACAGAGAGGCTATATTAAGTTTCAAAACCGAATACATTCAGAGTGACTGGTACCTGCTACTTCTAACTCTGTTTACCGTAGTTTATGAGAATTCTTGAAACTGGCTTCTTCGTTTTGCGGAAGAGGCATCTCAGTGTCGGGGTGTCTGTGAGGCCGTCATATAATCGATTGTTTTGTATTTACTGCAGTATGTGAAAGTTGTAAATCTACTTGGGTTTTAGCAAACTGCTTTCTGAAAAGCGGTAGGGTTAGCAGTGTTCCATAATATCCTTCAACTGAGTGCCATTTCTTTTCAAGGAAGTGATGTTATTAAGCCACTTGTTGCGGTACCCTAGACTAGAATGCAGTAGGAAAGCTTTGAGTAGAAATGAGCTTAATACTTAACAAGTTTAAGCCGGGCAGGTATTAACGGTGCAATATTATACAGGCATCCAACAGTTTCACATAATCTGTAGGTAGCTTGAAGACATTAACATCCCATGAGCGGTTGTTGAACAAGACGCCAAAAATTTATAATTACTAACACGACTTATTCTTGTATTTGCATACTATAGATTGGCAGATTCAGATAAAGGTGCATTAATGGGTCAGAAGATAATGTAGTTAGTTTTCGTCAGGTTTTGAACTGCAGTTATTTTGAAGCCGCGTGTGTAGTTTCCTTAGATACGGGTTTACACTTAATTGTAACTCCAACTTGAACCAGGCACTAAAGAAAATATTTGTGTCATCCACGTGCATAATATAATATTGAGATTATAAGTGGAGAAATCTGTTGAATTGCTTTTCCCGCATTCTTTAAATATAAAATGCCGTCGCTGCGCGGGCTATTGTCGCCGAAATGCATTTGACTTGTTCTACATCATCAAACACGCCAACTTCGACTGTAATTGATGCATAAGAAGTGCGAAAGACGCCTCTTTATAAATATGCAATTCTGAAGAGCCAGCTCAAAGAGCTTAA
Source organism: Amblyomma americanum (assembly GCA_030143305.2). Classification (NCBI taxonomy): domain Eukaryota; kingdom Metazoa; phylum Arthropoda; class Arachnida; order Ixodida; family Ixodidae; genus Amblyomma; species Amblyomma americanum. Next base: position 105,824 of record JARKHS020029160.1, on the reverse strand, counting down.
TTTAAAATGCGCATTTTTGACATGTGATATTGCGAAACACATTGCCCGTTAAGAAAATTTAAAAACACAGCTCACCTTCGATGTTTACGGCCACAATTTCACAATATAATTTTGCCCCCTAAAGTGAAAAACAAAAATAGTTATTAGTTATATTAAGTTCATTCGTCCTCTAATTATTGGCACATAAGAAGTGCATAATGTCCACTTTGTTGTACAATCCAGCACATGCAGCAGACCGCGCCGACGCATCTCTCATAGTGTCTACAATAAAAATAAGTGTTAAAAATGTCACCCTGTATATTCAAACTGTTGACATTAAGCAGTCGACTGCAGCAGGGTATATAGTGGTCTGAGCATCCGCCTCGCATGCAGTAGGTGCAGGGTTCGATCCCCAGTTTTGCCAGGTACCCACCAGTGATACAATTCCCCTGCCTGGTGATCGGCTTCTTTAGGGTGAAATGCTTGGGAAATGGGTCGTTGACCTCACCTTGAGTAAAAGAATCAACCTTGAGCCATGGCGCTCTTTGGCCACAGATGCCCTTGCACCATAAAAATTATTCGTCATCATCATCAACCAATCTCTTCCATAAGGTCACTAAAAAATTCCAAAATTTTTGCTCTCCTTGGAGCAAAAAAGTGAAATCAATAGCTAGGCAGACATCTTCTCCAACCTAACTGCACTTCAAGGCCCACGTTTATATGAGTATAAGTGGCAGCGATTAAAGACCGCCAGCCTACCTACCCACGTGTTTCCTACGGCTCGGAGTTGGCCACGTATTAACCGAACATAATCCGAAATCGCTTAGGACGTTCTCATACAACTACATCTATAAAAATCAGGCAGCTTGGTGTAACTGTTGTTTTCCGAGTGGAACTAGGTTGCGGCGACAGTCGCCTTATAATACAGCTGGGCACACTGAATTCTCTATGCCTTGCAGCATGCTCTGTTAATTCACGTATTCATGCAATGGACCGCTTTCCCCGCCCCATATAAATGGCACAGGTGTGGTTTTTTAAAAAATCCGTGAATGTTTATAACATCAAAAGTGCTTTTGCCAAAGCACGTCTCAGAGTTCTCATAATCATACTTCGGTTTCTGACGCTAGGGGCAAATAATGGTTTGTGTGGCGCGGCATGCGTCGGAAAATTCTTGCTCTACTCGATGCCATGGAAGTTATCTACTTTCTCCATATGGATGGCTTTATTCGGAGAAACAGCATCGCGTCGTATTGTGCAGTCACCAAAAACTCCCTCCTTCGCTAGCTTCCTAAAGATACGGCTGCGCAGGTACCCGCGAGCCAGAAGAACTTGTAGGCGCTATCGAAACCATTGCAGGTCCGCTTGAGCCTAAAAGCAGGAAGAGTTAAAAGAAGAAATGGGTGCAGTTGAGTTCCCACACACTCTTTTCTCCCGGGGCGGGAAAAAGTCTCGGTGACTTTTTTTTTTATTAGGTCCATTAGGGAGCCGCCGCGAGATTCTATTTGTCGACGTATATTACTGGAGTGCGAGGAGGCGCTTTGGATGCCAGCGCTTGAAAGGAATTCGGCCATGTTATTGAAGGAAGAATGTTCTATTCGTTAAACAATTTGCTCAAGATTACCAGATCATTTTCTTCACAAAAAAAACTCAGTGAATAGACACTGAGCATAACCAGGGTCACTTTTGGTGTAACATATTTGTGATAAGCTCAGCCGTTCTCCGGCAGTGATATGTCTTTACCCTCTTAAACAGTGGACTATCAGTGCATGCAAAACATTTCTTTTCGCGCGTGCGCAAGCATTTTCACTAAGTCTGTTAAAAGTGGCTAGCCTTGGAGCCTATGTGAATGTCATATGTGAATGTTACCTGAAGAAGCATGGTGTATCGTGCTTCTTCAGGTAACGTTCACCTAAAGGAACTTTTCCTGAACCATCAACTATGGAATCTTTTTTTCTAGTATATACAACAATTATAGTTGTTTGAGAAGTTGCCACCAGAGGTACATTGTTCACAGGCCTTGCGCTAGTTCTGTATCTAAGTGGGCACAGAAAGTGTTCAAATCCGGCCTAAAATCAGGGTCACAGCAGTGTTTTCCCGTCTTCTCAACAGCCTACCCGAGTCGTTTCGGGACGGGCTGAACTTTATCAAATAAAAATTATGCGGGCGATTGTAAACCGCATCTTGTTTCTCTGCGCACATTTATTTATTTCAGTCTCCGCGAAGTATTTGCTTTATTTCTTAGGAGTCGCAATGACCGCAATATTTTGAATAATTGTTGACAGTCGGGTTACCCGCTCCTTATGTGCTGACATTAGTTTTATTCACAGGACGACATGAAGGATGAGATCTTCAGCTGTGCTCGACAGTCACTGCAGATAAAAGCTTGAGCTGTGACGCTGAATGTTCTGTTCACCCATAAACTAAAATGTTGCCAAGAAGCTTTCTCAGTACCTCTCTTTTTTTTCCTGAAACCGGAACCCACAGCTCAATTGACGCAACATTTTGGGATTCTGGAACCTAGAACATATGAATGAAACAGACGAGCCTAAAAGATGCGCTTAAATATGCCAGACGGATTAACTAGCGCAAAAAAAGACGTACAGTAAGTATGCGACAGGAAACGCTAGACTTACAACTGATTGTTGCTACGCAATCGGAATATTTATACACTCATTTGCTCGTTCTTGATGGTCTTGAGTCGAGTAAATAAGTATTCCCATCTCGTATTAACAATTCGTTGCAAGTCTAACGTGTGTCCTGTCACATCTCTACTGTCCGTGTCTTTCGCATAGTTAATAGACATCTTTAGCACACCGTGTACCGTGTAACCGGTACCGGAGTACCGGGAGTCCACGCGCAGTCACTGCGCACGCGCTGATTGGTCCCGACGCGGCAGGCGCGCGCGCAGCTACCCGGTACTTGGCGCCATCTGGCGCCGTGAAGGCGATTTGCGCATGCCCGTTGGCTGCACGCGGACTCCCGGTACTCCGGTACCGGTTACACGGTGCACGGTATGCTATAGGCGTCTAACACTCCTGGATCCAGCGGCCAACTCGCCAATTAAGAGACTTTACTCACAAAACGCATATGCCTTAAATAAGAAAATCACGCACCTCGAAGAAAATTTGATGTCTTTAGCATGACATCAGCTTTCACTTTTTCTTAAACCCGCGAATTATATAACATTCACTGATGATTTGCTTCACTTCAGATCAAGTGATCTGATACATAACTTAGTACGAGCCGGCGCGTAGTTCAAATATTTTAGACGGCCGGGGAAGTTACGTACGCTCAACCACATATGTAAGTAAAGCATGCCTTACGAGCGTTCCTTCTCCTGTCCCTGCCTTAGGCACCGCAGCAGAGAGGCCTTATACAAAAACTTTTCGTTGACATGGCTAAGTTACTGCGCATCATTGAATGTACCTGAACATCTGTGGCACCTTTTTCCTCGAGCGGGTGGACGTTGGCATTAAAGGGAAATGAACAAATACCTGCGCATCCGTGAATTACTCCATCTCGTCAACTGCAAACTCTGTCACTGGAACCAAAAAAAAAAAGATTAGAGACCAAGCTACCCTAGATAACATGTTATGAGACTGTCCGGGGAATCCCCCTCCTTCGGATCTCACGTCTTCTCCCTCACTCAAAGCATAGGAAGATGTGGCGGTCAGCTCGGACCCGACCAGGCAAGTCAAGTCTACCGAGCGAGCCGAAAAAGTCGCCGCCAGCCGTCAACCCACCCATCCCATTCTTTTTGCCGATGAATAAATGTTTTTCACACACTCACTTAGGTGAAGTTATCCTCGGAAATTAACTCTGCTGAATCAGCAAAACAACTAATGACTCTGTAGTCGTAAAAAGCTCTTAGTTGGGCAGTAGACCCCATGGCGTTCTAAATGTCCTTATTAATATTGTCGCGAATCTGTGTACTGTTTGTTTATTCATGCCTGAAAGCTGCCGGCACGCTGCTTTATCGCTTTGTTCGTGATGCAAGACGCGACCAGATTTATCTAGATTGATCGCATCTAGGCGGAGCTGGTTCTACTCTGTTCCAGAATGTTGTGGTAACTTTGCACGCCGTATCTAGAAAGTTCGCTATCAGCTTTAAATTGAGAACGGCCGAGAGCGGCATTCTGTTCGACGACCGCCGAGCATGCTTGTTGCCACGCCGCCGCCGAGTCATTCAGTTCTTTGTGGGCGCAGGTCAGCCTAATACAGTTTCGTTTGAATACCCTTTTCGTTCTCTTCCTGTACGCCGGACTGCCGCCACTACTACGCGACATCTGGCGGAGGTGAGGGGTTCGTCCATGTACCGGACACCTCCTGCAAGCCGTGACGTCAGACCTCTGCGCTTCGCTCAAACGAGGCTTACGAACAAATTCCACACTGCACCTGAGCGAAACCGAATTAGTCGTAAAAAATGAACATAAATTTCTAGGCTTAACAGAAAACTCATTTTCCTGCCTCACATAAACGCGTTGAAAAAGAAAGCCTCTCGATCCCTGAACATACTCAAAGTGCTGTCGCGAAAGCATTGTGAAGGGGGGGGGGGGGGGGGGGGGCGATAGCACACGCCTCTTACAAATTTACCGCTCTGTAGTACTCTCTACCCTGGATTACGGATGTATAGTGTATGGGTTAGCGAAACCATCGTACCTTAAGCGACTGGACCCAGTTCATAATTTAAGTTTGTGTCTTTCCACTGGTGCCCCTATTGAAAAATGTGTACAGGTTTGAATAGGTCGACAAATAGGGTTATGGCACATTTCGTTTAACATTATAGGATGAAGCTTGTAAAGCAATTCAGCCTTTGAGAGACTCCTTAGTGGAGGGCTCCGAATAACTTCGATTACCCGTGGTTAATTACCGTGCACTTTCATCACACAGTGCATGCAAGTCGTGGGTTCGAACCCGCCCGCTACGGTAGCACTTCGATGGAGGAAAAATGTGAAAGGTCCGTGTATTGTGCATTGTTAGGGCTCGTTGAGAACCCCAGGTAGTCGAAGTTATCCGGAGTCCTCCACCACGGCGTCCCTCATAAACTGAGCTGCTTTGGGACGTCCATCCTATAAAACCAAACCAAATGTGCCATAATCCTATTTGCTGACCCATACAAACCTGTATACATATTTCAGTTCGTTAGTTTCTATATAAAGGCTGTTTATGGGTGACAAGCAAATCACTAATGTAAATGTATACCATTTAAAGACTGCATTAACTTAGTTCATCGTAACATAAGATAGAAATGGCATCCTGTATGCGCATACAGGATGTCGCCCATAAACAGCCTTTATATAGAAACTAACGAACCATCACTTACAGACAGAAGAACAGAGCTCACGTGTTCATACATTCGAAAAACCTGTTCACTGCCTAAACACATCTGTCACCAAATATTCATGAAGTGCCCATCTAGAACCCTATTTAACAACAAACCGCATACTACTAGGCCACTGCTCTTGCGTCTTGAAGAAATGCGCCAAAAACTCTGTGCACCTGACACTTTACCTGGCATTGCTCGAAGACGAGATCCACTGCCGCCATGGTATAATTTATCTGAAATATGTGATTTCACTCTTGCACAGTGCCTTAAAAAGCAAACTCCACAACAACATATGATGCAAAAACTTCTCGCACTCGAGGAAAAAATGCACTGCTTTCAAAGATTCTTATACAGATGGCTCAAACACAGATATTTACGTTGCAAGTGCAGTGGTGCAAGGGAATTGCAGTCAAATAGTAAGGCTTCCACAGTGCGCATAAATTTTCACTGCCGAATGTTACGCCGTCTGCGTAGCCATTGAACTAATAGTAAACGAGAACCTCACAAACAGTGTTATATACACATACTCTACAAGTTTACTTACAGCTCTCCACTGTAGAAATGCAATCACTCCTATACTTGGCGATATCTTACACAACATAGTAAGAGCCACAGCTCAATGACAAAACATAAAACTTCGGAATGAAAGGCAATGAGAGAGCAGACTTCTGCGCGGCTCAAGCTCATGACAAGCAAATCACAAAAGTTAATGTACCGTTTAAAGACTGCATTAACTTAGTTCATCGTAACATAAGACAGAAATGGCAGTCCGTGTGTAACAACGAAGTAAATAACAAACTGCACATTGTAAAACCAGTTTTATGTGAATAGAGGTCCTGGACCCACCAGGAAAGTTTCAAGGAAGTGAATATCTGCGTCTTCGTATAGGACACACACAAAGCACACAAAATTTTCTACTGACAAAACATGATATTCCTGTCAGCGAGGGATGCGGAGTTGAAGTTAAAAAGAACCACATTTTATTCTCTTGTGCGAAACGGAAAAAACCAAGGAAAAAGTACTTTATTCAATTTTATGACGAATACATTCATTTTCATCCTACACTGCTTTTGGGTCATAATGCAATTGTCGATATATCGTGCGTTTTTAACTTTTTTAGAGAAACAGGATTTCGCAAGAAACTGGTCTGTTCGAATTTTAATACACCTGGGCCACTTTCTCACCCCTGAGAAGAAGGCTGAGGTCTCTAATCGGTTCGTTGGAAACCTCGAGATCCTTGCCCAGCCAAAGATAGCTGCTGAGGTTGCCCAACCGTCTTTAAAGCTACAGCAATCAAATTTAAGACGACCCACGCGACAACATCGGCTGCAGCAGAGCTCGCAGCGCTCTTAACTGCCCTTCATCACATTGGTGATGAACCGCCACACAAATGGACAATCTTCTGCGACTCGAAGGCGGCACTGCAGTCTCTACTGTCACCTCTACGACGCGGACCGCACGAACAACTAATCTTCCATATTACAGAGACGTTACGCCATATAAGTGATGCCGGCCATGAAATAACGTTCCAGTGGCTTCCAAGTCACTGCGGGATTATCGGCAATGAACGGGTGGATCACGCTGCCCGCTCGGCCCATACTGAGGAGCGCCACGTCCCAATTCCTCTTTCTAGAACTGACGCGGCACGGAAGCTCCGCCTACTTGCTCGGCAGTGCACCGAGTCGTAATGTAATGAGCCACATTTAAGAAATACGCGACTGTACTCACTTGATCCAACATTAAGTCTTCGAGCGCCATCACAGCTTCGCCGTAGAGACGCCACGCTTTTATATCGACTTTGGTTGGGGGTTGCCTTTACTAAAGCCTATGCCTTCCGCATAGGGATGACCGACACCCCAACCTGTGACCACTATGGCCATGAAGAATCAATTGGCCATATATTGTGCTCCTGCCCGCAGTACAGTCCACAGAGAGCATGCCTTAGCCACGAACTTGACCAACTGGACGACCAACCGCTATCCGAAAAAAGAATTCTGCAACATCGCAAGGACCTACCGTCGCAGAAGAAGGCCGTGCAAGCGCTTTTGCGCTTCTTCCAATCTACCGGGCTGTGTGAAAGACTAACTGGAACGCCTTGTGTGTGTGTCTCCATGTGTGCATGTTCCTTTTTTTTCCTTTTTTTGCGTTTACCTCTCTGTCATCTTTCTAACCCCTATCCCCCATCCCCAGTGTAGGGTAGCAAACCGGAGACTCACTTCTGGTTAACCTCCCTGCGTTTCCTTTTCATTTCCTGTCTCTCTCTCCTTATCTGTTCACTAGGTAGTACTAAAGTTTGAGGCCGTCTACACCAAGGATTATTTGTCACATTTTTATAAAATTCAGCAAAAAACTTTCCCTATGCCTTGTGCTTGGCGCATGATCGCCTTAGTTGCCTAGGTACCGTAAAAAACAACACAACACACATTCGGACGAGCGACTGCTCCGGTGAAGGGTTGGTCCCGGGTTCGAACCCCAGAGCAGGAGAATTTTTTTCTTCGACTACGAAGGTTCGAAGTTCACCCAGGACGAATTTCTCTTTTCCTGCGAAGTCTCTGAGAAAGCTGCATAGCTTTCTTTTGTACCCGCATGACGGCGCTCGGGAGGATGCCAATGAGTAATTGCTCCATTGTGGTCATTACTATCGCCCTGTGTTTCTCGAGTGATGTTTAAGCCTGCCATTTTTATACCATTTTCTTAAAGGACATGATCTTAATGAGATGGAACAGCGCTTAGCCTTTCTAGCAACTCCTCCAGGTGTCATTAACGGTGAATTCTTCCCTCATTTGGCTTCCTTCCTTCTGATGAATCCAGCTTTTCAGCCTGTTGCCGGCTGCGTTGTTGTTTCTTTCAGCAACTAAAAGCGATTTTAAGCTACTTTTGACAACACCTGGGGAAAACTGCAGCAGGCTTTCAGAGCGTAGAGCCTGTTGCACCAGTTTTGTCGCAATCACCCCACATGCGTTCCACATTTCTGCGCTGCTTTCTATCAGTAGTTGTTAATCGCGCACAATACACTGCCTATTATGTCCACACACTCCTCATATTTCAGCCCGAACGACGCGGGTTCGATCCCGGCCGCGGCGGTCGAATTTCGATGGTAGCGAAATTCTAGAGGCCCGTGTACTGTGCGATGTCAGTGCACGTTAAAGAACCCCAGGTGGTCAAAATTTCCGGACCCCTTCACTACGGCGTCTCTCATAGCCTGAGTCGCTTTGGGACGTTAAACCCATACAAACCAAACCAGTCCTCATATTTCACCACACTTGCATTGTTATTTCGCTTCGTTAACGTTAAAATAGGAGGTGCCTGAATTAAGCTCAAGGACCCCGACGCTTTTCAATTACTTTGTAACTTTGAAATCCTTCAGAAGTCATTTATACGCCTCTTTTTTTAATTACCATAAATTAAATTTTAGAATTACAAAATTTTTAGTATTTTTCACGTAAGACTCTTAGTATTATTCGAGAAGAGTGTTTTCTTTATCAGAAAAAGCTCTTACTCCTGTTTAGTATTATCAACGCTTGTGTGGATCAATGAATCTAAGGCGTGCTACCTAGCCGGTTGGTTGATGTCTGTAAACTTTTTATCGTTTTTAATCACAAGTTGAACGCGCTATTCAAATCCGTCAAAATATGTAGATTGCGTTCACGCTTCGGGGTAAAATTGAGTAAGAAATTTTAAGTAGTAAAAATGAGGTCAAAATTAGACTGGGGGAATAAATTTTCCATCCGGCGCGACTTGCCTTAAAAATAAAGGAAATTGATTTATTTACAGTGGGGTTGAAAGAAATATATTGCAGACAAGTGAGAAGAATGATCATACGCGATAATATTTGATAAAACAGTGCAAACTTTTGTAAGCAACTTGCTAGGAGACCAGCAAGCGGTCGACATACAACTTCTAAAAGCACTGTTAATAACTAGTTGCAATAATGCTTAGTTTATAATAACAAACTATTGAAAGCCGCATATATATCAGCGACAAACAGAAAACGAAAAAATGCAGAAAATTTATTAATTAAACAGTAAGTTGAAATGCAATATTTAAGAATAAGATACGAAGTGACACATCCTGTAAAGAAAAATACAAGACCACATAATGAGGAACATATATTATGACGAAGCAATATAAGCAGTGTAGAGAAAGTGAACATGTGATCGTCTCATTGCAGAAATAGCACGCAGAAAAAAGGTACTAAATCACTCATAAAACGTAATCAAAGAGAATAAGAGCGGATAAAGCTTTTCGAAAAAGGGCATAGCCATTGACGGATGCGATTTCACCAGGGAGGTGGTTCCAGTCTCTGCATGATCGCGGTAAGGTGGTCAAAAAGAACGTGTTCGTGTTACACAGAATGTATCCAACCTTACTTTTGTGGTCACACTGGCAATGCGCGATATGCGGGTTCTAAAATGAGCAGAGTTCTTAGAGATGAATGATGGTAGACTTTCTTGCAGATACATAAATGAAAGAAAATTTTGCGCAGAGAAAAAAAAAGGGAATGACAAACTTTTTTATTGTTGTTACACTAGTTGCGCCAACATAGAATGAAACAGGACGCTTTATCGGGGACAAGCTCAAGTGAATGACAAAAGTTAACTCGGCACTAAAAATTATGTTCGCATTCCCACACAGCAGAGGGCAGATAACGTCCAACCTGACTTTTCTACGGCTTGCTTGCTTGCTTGGCACTAGCTTCCAGACTTGGCCCGCGTATCTCATCTCGTGACTTCGTTGTGTACAGCTTATCGCCTTTTTTCAGCATTAGTTTCAAGTTGCAGGACACTTCTCGTGCTCCTGCTAACATTGAGAAAGAAATTTCATAAAAGAGCGGACAATAGGAAAAAAACTAGCCCCAGGAAATGCGTCATGGCTTAGTTTATCCGCCCTCCGTTTAGTGGCGCCACCAGCGTAGGCGCACACGCGGGCAGCCGAGGGCAGAGCGAAGCCTAAGGGCGGTCGTCTGCGTGAGTGAGCATGCGTCGTCTTCCGTTAGTGCGGGCCACGGAGGTAGACTGTGTAGGAGTGGAAACTCCGCTGTCTGCAGCGACCAGAAAAGGTCACAAGCCCACGGCGCCACTATCATGCTGGCGGCTCCTGGCGGCCTGGAAAGAAACTACTGAAATACAACGTCACGGCGTGCCCGCTGAAGCAAACACCCGTGTCGTCTGCTTGTCGTCTGCTTTGAGCGCGCGTCGGAGCCGCCTGCCCTGACGCTGCATTTTTTTTTTCCCTGCGGCTTCTACGAGCTGCCGCATGGCGCCGCCACTGCATGCGACATCGTTGGCGCATACAATTGTGACTTTATCTGGTCGCCTGCGCTCGCTCGCGCTGACGGGAGTTTCACCTCCTATATAGTCTTGCTCCGTGGTGCGGGAAGACTGCGTGTTTTAAGGCGAAAGCCTTTATAGGCCCAAGACTCGCCAGCGGGGATGTTGGCAGAAGAGTGTCACACTGTAGCTGTCATTCAAACGTGGTTGAGGGGTCCCCCAAGATTTCGAGATCTGAGAACTACTGCGTCGGGCCGTATATTACCTCTCCCCCTATCCTCTCTTCCTGTCCCCTCACCTCTTTCATTTCTCCATTCTGCCTGCTATCCTTTATTTCCGCTGGCCCAGCTCAGGTGGTTCAGTATCGATGGCAGACACCGGGGCTGGCAAAAATCTCACCTTCCTTTTTATTACTATTTTAATAAACCACTACACACACACTACTGCGTCGTTTCCTCAAAACATGCTTTCGCACTCCTCCACGTAAGCAGACAAGTGTTCTCACAGTTTGTACCTAAATTGTGACTAGTTAATACATCGTTAGTTCATTGATAATTGATACTTGGTTGATTATTAATTTGTAATTAGTTAACTACTAATACTAGTGGTTGGTGTAGTATGTCCTAACTGGGAACCCAGTATACGATAATGCACTGCGCTGGCGCAAAGCGACAGCAGACGTACACTGCACCTGCGCTTGTGCCTACTGCGCATGCGTGTGACGTCATTGAGTGGCGCCACCATCGTTCGAGAGGAGCGCTCCCCAGGCAATCTTGCCAGACGCCTCCTGAACGCCGATTTGGAAGGATGCCGTCTAAACGCCTCTCCTGTGTCTGCAGCAACCAAGCGTGCGCGCGCTAACGAACGTCAGCGAAAGTGTCGTGAAGCGAACAGTTTCGTAGTCTTAAATCAACATCAGCGACACAAGCACCAACACCGCGCTAAAGGCTTTCGCCTCACCGCACTTTAGGTCAACAAAGTTCCCCTTAATGAATTTCTTGTTTCTGTGTTGGTCTTCGACTCGAAACTCCAGCGGTTTCTGATAACGGTAAGAAATGTTTTCCCGCCAAACTACGCTGCATTTCCAAATCCAAATCCACTTTATTTCCAACCTACAAGTTGGGGGTCCTACAAGCAGTTTATGCTGGCCGTGCCAGCCGATGTCTTTAATTGCACATTTCGTGAATAATAATAGTAATAATAATAATAATAATTGTTTTTTTGTGGGGGAAAGGAAATGGCGCAGTATCTGTCTCATATATCGTTGGACACCCGAACCGCACCGTAAGGGAAGGGATAAAGGAGGGAGTAAAAGAAGAAAGGAAGAAAGAGGTGCCGTAGTGGAGGGCTCCGGGATAATTTCGACCAATTTGGGGCCTCTAAAGTGCACTGACATCGCACAGCACACGGGCGCCTTAGCATTCTTCCTCCATAAAAACTCCGCCGCCGCGGTGGGGTTCGAATCCGGGAACTCCGTATCAGTAACCGAGCGCCCTAACCATTTCGTGAAGAGGCGTGCACGCTTTCAGAACTGCAGGCTGTTTTGGAGCGGTTCATGGCACTCCTGCGGTTTCTGCAGGTTCCAAGGTGTTTTTTTTTGCCAAACTGCGCTGCTTTTAAAGCACTTAAGCTCAGCGTGCCGGCCGGTGTCGCGAACTGCGCAGTTAGCTACGCGGCCAACCGGCAGCTGTGACGAAGCGGTTTACATTGACTCTTTAAACTTGACGCGACAATTTTTGAAGCGAAAAGCTTCACTACGCCAGGTAAAGCAGTCGTCGCGTAGTTATGGCGTAGTTTGGGTACAACGTTCACCGGAATGACACCTGCTCGTAATACACATTTTTCAGCTGACGGTGCCCGGAGGGAGCGACCACTGGTGTCGTCACGCCGTAACAATGGACGTGCAGGAAGATCGGAACAAGCTTAGTAATGTGCAAAATGGCGACGCTGCTGTATCAGTTTGTTTATATGGAACACCATAAATGTTCACGTCACAAGTGGTGCCTTTCCTGGAATTCCGCCGTTTGACAAATGCTGTGGAGGAGCTGCGTTGATGGCCAGCCAAGAGCACTCGAAATCTTTTCATTTTTCTAGACCGAAAATAAAGTGTTGGTGTTCATCCTGGAAGCCGATTGTTCTTTTTAAGTATTGCAAAGAATAACTTCACTAATGAACCTTTAATATCTGCCAAGTAGCTGCACTTTACCAGAACCTGCAGGAAACGTGGGCGCCTTGGCATTTGTACGTTGTATTCGAACAGCGACCAAAACCAATGACTGAAAACACAGGCGAAATGTGACCACCGACGATGACTTCGAACTAGCATCTTTATAGCAGGTGCACGCATTTACTCTCGCCAAAGCAAGTGGTAGGATTTTGGCGTAGTTAAGCCTAGTAGACGTGCGAAAGGATGTGTTCAACCTGGTTGGCTCATGGTTTTGCTTTGGTGGGTGGTCAGCACGCCTGGCGACACATTAGTTTCATAGTAGTATTAGTTGCAGAGAACTATGTTCAACGCACGGTGCGAGAGTGTGTTGCAGTTTAACACAAATCGTGACCAGCTGATGACCCGCCGCGGTGGCTCAGTGGTTAGGGCGCTCGGCTAATGATCCGGAGTTCCCCGGTTCGAACCCGACCGCGGCGGCTGCGTATTTATGGATGGGAAAACGCTAAGGCGCCCGTGTGCTGTGCGATGGCAGTGCACGTTTAAGATCCCCAGGTGGTCGAAATTATTCCGGAGCCCTCCACTATGGCACCTCATTCTTCCTTTCTTCTTTCAGTCCCTCCTTTATCCCTTCCCTTACGGCGCGGTTCAGATGTCCAACGATATATGAAACAGATACTGCGCCATTTCCTTTCCCCAAAAACCAATTATTATTATGTGACCAGACAACTATGTGCAACGCACGGTGCGAGTGTGTGTTGCAGTGACCAGCTCCGACGATAGCATTGTGCTCTCGTGCAGTGGCCAGCGAAGCTGATCTGTTCGCATGGTTGCGGGTTCGAATCCCGGTCGCAGGCCAAGCTTCACACAAACTTGGTGAATCGGCCTCGCTTCGTGAAGTACTACTTTCGCACAAAAAGGCAAAATTAGGAATCAGTCCTTTTAAAGACGCGAAATCCAGGAAATATCGGTGAAGAAGTCATTTGTGCAATATTTCAAGATTCATTTACGACATACTGTCGATCCCAATTAAAGGCGGCGTTACAGGAGTGTGCTGGAAGAGGTGAGTAATTTAAGGAACTTTATATGTGGCTCTTACTTTGTAGTCAATGCGAAAATATGGGGCACACAATACAAATGCTAATTTACAATCATGATCAACAATGCATAAAAGAATGAAATGCTTTCTCGACAAGTGCTAGAAATTTTGCGAAAGTTGGCTGCGTGGTAACACATGCATGGTTTAGAGCATTCCATTCGGGTACAGCCTGCGAAAAATAAGAATGCCAAAATGGGTTAATGCAGGAGAATCCCTTTATCTTATTTAAGCACACATGTCTCGTTTCTAATGCGTGTTTCTTATTTATAATTTAGGCTTCGATGAGTTGTGAATTAGTAGGTGCACAGATTTTTAACGTTGCTGCTTTGCTCGACTGGCCAACTTGTGAAGGCGTGCGCGGTGTAAAATTTTCGTTGGTGGGTGAGGGGGATTGTATCGGTAATAAAGAAAACATGCCACCTTTCTTTGGATCATTTCGATCATGTATGTCGTGTGGGGAGGTAAGGTCGATGGAATAAATGTAACGCAGGCAAGGCTTTTTATCTCAAGAGTCGACTATCACAGAACTCTTTTTAAAAAGAACAGCTTCTGCATTGCTGTGTTGGTTACTTTCTGCACTTACGCTACCCAGGTCAGGTCAGAGGATATAAATACTGCCAGATATTGGCGTTTAGCAACACTACGTATGGGGAACTTGCGTTGAAGTTTGCGGTGCCGATTGCAGCGCCATAACACACTGCCTATCGAGAAGAGCAAGCACTTTTGGGTAGTACTCTCAGTACTTTTCCGCGCCACCTTCAGGCGCTTATTGGTGTGAGCCTCCGCGCTCTGTCGAAGGCGCACGTGCCGTGCGTCAGCTATCTGGGCTACGCCGAGAGAAGCTAGGCAACGATTGCTGTCAGCCAAACGCGGGTATCTAATCGCGCAGAATGTGTTCTCGTGTTTGCAGCGGCCCAAGCGGCTGACAAAAGAACTTTTGAGTCACCGAATGGAACAACTGCAGTGCCACCTTGGCAGCGCAGGTTCCTCATTGCGCTGTTATTGAGCGTGTATGAAATTTCTAAATCCTTTATTCTTTCTAACACACAATGAAGCCGTTTCTTCTGGATTGATTAGTATCTGCCAGTTATCACATCAATGCGCTACTTTCTTCCGAGCATTATTGAGTATAACATGATCGTTAATGTCATTGACCTTGTGGTAAAGCACAGGGGCAACTGCAATTAACCGGATTTTAACGTCGACTTCATTTGCTACGTCATTTATAAATAGCAAAATGAGGAGCCAAGCTAATTAATACAGCGCATGAAGCACACCGTAAAGAACTTGAACTACATCGGAAGTACAGTCACCAAGCTGGACAAACCACCTATCCAACTGGCGATCAATCCATTTCCGAGTATGCGAGTAAGCTAAAAGAGCAGTTTTGCATGTGGAAAACCCGATCGAATGCTTTTGATAGGTCGAGAAAGATCATATCAATTTGGGAGTGGTTGTTAAGAGCATGTGCAACGTCTTGAGTAATTTCAGCTTGAAAGTGGATAATCCGCGGCGAAAGCCATGTTGGTTTCCCTGAGTGTATGATTAGATTCAAGAAATCCGGTAAAGCACACAGACAACTGCAATTAACCGGATTTTAACGTCGACTTCATCTGCTATGTCATTTATAAATAGCAAAATGAGGAGCCGAGCTAATTAATACAGCGCATGAAGTACACCGGAAAGAACTTGAACTACATCGGAAGTACAGTCACCAAGCTGGACAAACCACCTATCCAACTGGCGATCAATCCATTTCCGAGTATGCGAGTAAGCAAAAAGAGCAGTTTTGCATGTGGAAAACCCGATCGAATGCTTTTGATAGGTCGAGAAAGATCATAGAGCATGTGCAACGTATTGAGTAATTTCAGCTTGAAAGTGAATAATCCGCGGCGAAAGCCATGTTGGTTTCCCTGAGTGTATGATTAGATTCAAGAAATCCGGTAAAGCACACAGGCAACTGCAATTAACCGGATTTTAACGTCGACTTCATTTGCTACGTCATTTATAAATAGCAAAATGAGGAGCCGAGCTAATTAATACAGCGCATGAAGCACACCGGAAAGAACTTGAACTACATCGGAAGTGCAGTCAACAAGCTGGACAAACCACCTATCCAACTGGCGATCAATCCATTTCCGAGTGTGCGAGTAAGCCAAAAGAGCAGTTTTGCATGTGGAAAACCCGATCGAATGCTTTTGATAGGTCGAGAAAGATCATATCAATTTGGGAGTGGTTGTTAAGAGCATGTGCAACGTCTTGAGTAATTTCAGCTTGAAAGTGGATAATCCGCGGCGAAAGCCATGTTGGTTTCCCTTAGTGTATGATTAGATTCAAGAAATCCGGTAAAGCACACAGGCAACTGCAATTAACCGGATTTTAACGTCGACTTCATTTGCTACGTCATTTATAAATAGCAAAATGAGGAGCCGAGCTAATTAATATAGCGCATGAAGCACACCGGAAAGAACTTGAACTACATCGGAAGTACAGTCACCAAGCTGGACAAACCACCTGTCTAACTGGCGATCAATCCATTTCCGAGTATGCGAGTAAGCTAAAAGAGCAGTTTTGCATGTGGAAAACCCGATCGAATGCTTTTGATATGTCGAGAAAGATCATATCAATTTGGGAGTGGTTGTTAAGAGCATGTGCAACGTCTTGGGTAATTTCAGCTTGAAAGTGGAAAATCCGCGGCGAAAGCCATGTTGGTTTCCCTGGATGTATGGTTAGGTTCAAGAAATCAGTAATCAAATTTAAGAGTATATTATGATCAAGCATTTTAAAAGAATTACAAGTCAAGGATATCGGTCGGTAATTTTCCAAGGAAGAAGTGCCGGCAGATATAAGAACCGGGTTGATTTTAGCTAATTTCCACCCATCCGGGAGTCCGCTGTCGTGTAATGATCGCGTAATGTGCATTTGTCTGTACAGTTTGCTGAATGAATGCTGTTATCTATTCACTAAAAGCTTAATTTCCACCCCTGCTGCGGTCTCGTACTATATACAGGTGGTCGTATGTATAGATAAATAAATATACAAGCCCTAATGGTAAAACATGCGCGCCCTCTATCAACGCTGTTCCTGCCAAAGAGAAAGTCCCCGCGCTTTTCGTGTTTCACGTCCGGAAGAAGGTGCACCTCCCGCCGCCTTTCGCGGGTCGGCTCGGGGGACAGGAGAATGCCCGTCTGAAGGCATCCGAGTTTCCCAGGACCGTAGCGCAGGTGTCGCCCAGGCCGCACACGCTCCGGCACAGGGACACGAAGAAGAGCATGTCCGGGGTGAACTTGGCGTGCGCGCCTCGGCTCGGCACTGTGTATCTGCCCTCGGCCGGTCCGCGGTGGGCCCGGTAGGCCTCGTACGTGATCTGGGAGGCCGCGATGTACATTAGGGCGTCGCCCCAGCTTCCTGTGCAGGTGGTCATGTTGTAGAGCACCCTTCGCGCTGCCCTGGGCATCCAGCTCCTGACCTTCCTCTGCCTGTCCAGGAACGAGCCCCTCTGCAGTGTCGGTGCAAAAAGCCAAACGAAAACAATTGGTCTGGCTGTATCTCCAAGTAGAAGGAAGAACGTCTGAGTATAGTTCCAGTTGCTAAATATCGCGTGCAACCTAAAACACATCGTAAAAGCCACCGGTACAAGGCACGTCATTATCATCAGCCTGCATTCGTCCCTTGTCGGACGAAAGCCTCGGCCATTGATCCCCCTTTTTTGGAATCCGATGTACAAATCTAAAGAACCATCGGCTGTCGTCCCTTCGCATTAGCTACATACCCTGCCATGCCCACTTCCTGTTCTAGGTTTCTTTAGCTTTTTTTATCTTAACATCAAAAGGCAGCCCTCGAGCACCAAGTCCGCGCAGCGTCTTACCGTGGCGTCCAAGCCTCTGACCAGCTGCCTGGCGATGGCCGCACCGATGCCGGCGTAGTTGATCGACGCGGGCGCATCGGCGTAGAACATGGGCGCACCTGCCGCCGCCAGGTGCACGTACACCGAGTTCCACCAGTAGTCGTACTGCACCAGGAACGGGTACTGGTCGTGGCGGTGCAGCATTGAATCGTCCCGGGGCCATCCGGGAAAGCGGAGCTTGTGGATCTTGGCGCTTTCTATCCAGAAGCTTAACGGCGAGGCGACGCTCCGCGGGAAGCTACTCATGTAGTCCTTGAACACAGTACGCGCTATGAATGTCCCAGACCCCGCGGGACCAAACAGAGACCGCCAGGGCTCGAACTTGGTTCGTCGCACGATGGCCGCGGCCTCTTCGCGCGCTTCCTGCCCCAGCCAGGGCGAAGCTGAAGGGGACAGGAGCAGGCGCTCGGTGGTGTTGCGCACGTCCTCGAAGATGGCCTCGACGGCGTCGACGACCTGTCGCTCCTGAGGTCCCGCGGAGGAGGCACGCTCGAGGAACAACGCGCGCTGGAAGCGGCTCTCGGCGAGGACGTAACAGCTTCTGGGCTTGAACTCGTCCGCGGCGTCCTCGTTACCGAAGATGACCAGCGCCGCCTGGTGCGAGTTGGCGAGCGAGTAGTCGTCGATGAACTGCCACGCGACCAGCTCCAGGATTTCGTCGTTGGAGAACCTGGTGAGTCGAAGAGGCAGGCTTGTTTTTTGCAAGGTGTGTAATTAATTCGTCGTCAGCACCATCATCATAAACCTAAATACATCCAGTGCAGGGCAAAAGTCTTTACCACTGACCAGCTGCCGCCACATAGTCCCTCTAAGGTCCTTATCCTCCTACCTTTGTCTTATCAGCTCCCTTCTACTTTTGCATTCCCTTAGAATAGAGTTCGATACCGTGAGGTACTGTTTGCTATCTTCTTTTTGCACTGTATACCCTTCCCAAGTCCATTTCTTCTTCATTGCAGAAAAGATTAAAGTTGCAACTATCATCCTGATTTATCTCGATTGATCGTGGTGTGGACCAGACTTATCTCGATTGATCGTGGCCACCCCCCCCCCCCCCCTAAGTGCTTCAACATCTTTCCAGATTGTTGTAGTTTTAGGTTCCTTACTTCGTTCCTTGCCAGCTCTGAAATGTGCGCGGCCAAGAACTGCACGCATTCTGTTCGACGACCGCCGAGCACGCTTGATACTTTCGACGACCGCCGAGTCATTAAACTCTGTGTGGGTGCAGGTGCGGCGAATAAAGTTTCCTTTGGAAGCCTTTGCGCTGTCTTGTTGCTCGCCGGACACCCATCATCAGTACATTAATATACCTTGTCCAATGAACACGCACTTGAAAAGAAATTTCCAGGCAAGACAAAGTGAAAAATATAATACAACTATAAACAGCATGCAGTTTGCTGAGAAGACCGTCTTTACAAGCAAATCAAATATAAAAAATAACGTCCTACATATAGGAATGAACTCTAGATAACAAACAATGTCACACTGTCTTATATAGCAATACGCGGTTGAACAAGATATCTTTACGCCCATTACCCAGAAGAGGGTTAACTTATAACACGGGAGGTTAAAACGGTATACGTCAGAACAGAAACGCTATTTAGAGTGTAATGTGGCTGAAGAATTGAAAAATGCTTTTTCCCGCCACTTTTGTCGGTGCTTTTCCACCGGTAGCACAGACGGAGAGCGACTCATCGTCTCATCGTCATCACCAGGCCGCCGCGGTGGCTGAGCGGTTACGGCGTTCGGCTGCTGAGCCGAAGGACGCGGGTTCGATCCCGGAAGCGGCGGTCGAATTGCGATGGAGGCGAAATTCTGGAGGCCCGTGCACTGTGCGATGTCAAGGCACGTTAAGGAACCCTGAGTGGTCGAAATTCCCGGAACCCTTCACTACGGCGTCCCTCAAAGCCTGAGTCGCTTTGGGACGTTAAACAACCATAAACATCGCCATCACCTCTGGAAGAGCCTGTTGGTGGCGTCAGCGACGATCTTGTCGACGACGAGGAGCTTGTCGCTCGGCAGCACGCGGTGTGGACTGAGGTGCTCGTTGAGGTAGGCAAGCCAGCGTTCGCTGCTCACGTTGGGAGTCAGCCGGCCCAGGTCGGCAAACCTCAGCTGCATGACGACGCGGTTGGAAGTCGCGATGGCCTTCGAGATGACACTGCTCCATGCCTCCTCGTTGGCTACAAGGTTCTGCAGCTGGGAAACCGGCGTGTCCCCGGCTTCGTACAGCCGGTACATGGCCTGCACGAACTTCAACCGCTTGCCGTGGGACTTTGAGTAGTTGACCCAGCGGGCCCGGCGGAGGCTCTCCTCGCTGTAGGCTAAGAAGAGGCTGTACCTGTGATCGCAACAAAAAGGGTCGAGAGCGCTTATCGGTTGGGCCGAAAACCGTTTCTCGGATTCATGCACACGCAGTAGACTCGGGCCTCGGAATCGGGTCGGGTAGAGTGGCTTGACAGCCGGAGGTGGCTTGACTTTCGAACCACCTCTGCAAATTACACTTAATCTGCTGTCATGCCAGAGAGTTTGATTGTATGCAGGGAAGCGGAGCCGGTTTTCCTCCTCACTTCTTGCATGTCGCGACTAGAGTGCTTACTGGCTGCTATCGAGTCGACGTGAACGCCTGCTCGTCGAGCCGGGGAGGCCTTGTCCAGCCCGACCACTGACTCAGCAACGTCCTTTCGGGTTCATTCGAACGCAGCTGACCGGAAAAGTATATTTCGAAGCATACTTGGCTCTGAAAGTGACAGGCGATATGTTGCATGTCACTAGGAAACATTATCTACCGAAATCGTTCTGTGTTCTTAGCATGGCTTAGACGACAACAAAGAGCAGCTGCAGCTTTTGTAAAGATTGATTTTTAAGTTTATTCTATCTATATTCTTATTTTGGGCCCTTCTGCAAGGTGCTTTTTTGTTCGCAATCCAAAAGTAAAAAAAAAGCAGCTGGACAATATTTTTGGTCTTTACATTTGAGTGAAAATCTCGTTATTCAACAAAGATTTCTATAAATATTTTTCCGGGTTAATTTCTTCAAAAAATTAAGGGATTATTCGAGCACGTTCTTGGTAGGAACAGAAAAGTGTCTATTTCCGCCTTCCGGATCTCCCCGATGGTTTCCGTAGTGACCAACCTCCGGTTACGCCTTCCGACTCTATCGCTACACCATCCTCCATCCAGGGTAACTGTCCTCTGGCTGGGTCCCGGGACAACCATCCTCCGCTTGTGCATTTAAGCTCCCGCCTTGTCTCTCTCCTTCCCCAGCAAACATCCTCTGTTTTGGGATACCCTCCTCCTTCCACAGTAACCAGCTTCCGGAAAATTCCGATAGTAACCATCCACCGGTTACGCCGACAACTACGACATACCACTGCTACTACTACTACGACCACGACGCGAAACCCAGGAGCGCACGCTTAAAAACGCTAGCTTTAAAAGTGCAAACCAAGCATTTAAACTGACAAATTTATCTCAAAAGGTAAGGAGTCATTGGAAGGAAAAATATCGAGGCCAACAAAGTAAAGAACGCTAGGCGGGCATTTTTTATGGCAGGTGTAGGTCCAGATTGTTATCACTGGCCATTTTTGGTTTCCGAATGCAATATCTGTGCCCTGTTATTTCTTATGTGGCCGTGGTGCGATGTCTCGCCAGAACGCCCTGGTGTATAACGGATAGTGTGTTGCGACAAAAAAAAAAACCAGTTGTAGTCGGTGCCCCTCTCATCCTCTGAATTCCTTTGTACCATGTTCTTCCGCGCCTTTTCAACTTCGATCATGAGCCAACTGGCCCGCCAAAGAATACCAACTCAGAACTCCGCTCTAGACAAGTCAACAACATGCACTGGTTAGTAGCTTCCGCGCTGTGCCTTCAGTTTTGTAAACTGAAAACCCACATTTTATTTAAGGGATGTTCTAACTTTGGAATGGATTTGAATGGAACGTGCATCACGGCTTGAAATTCATTGACTTGAAATTCAAGTAATGTGTACTTTAATTTATTCTTATTTATATTTCTCACTTTAACTTGAGGCACCACAGCGAATTTGAACCTTTGACAACGCACGAATACCTCCAGCCATATGTGCCCACAGATCGAAAGATGTGCCCTCCTCAAACACAGGCCTTATCGAGTTCGTTAACGGGGGCAAAGACATCGTCATGAAGAGGAAACCAAGCGGTACTGCTTCTTCAGCTGCATTGCATTACAGGTCTGTGTAAACATGCGGTGTAGTTCAAGACAGGTCTCATGCGAAGCACTTCCAACGTATCTCGGGCAGCTTACAGAACATTTAGATAGGGTAGTAGTATACGGCCCAGCTCTATAGCGAACGTGTTCCGCAGGGGGTCAACAACAGCGGAGCAGGCACTGCGTGAGAGGTTGAAGACGTACCTGGTGTCCCCCGGCAGGCGGCTGAGGCTGATTTCAAACCAGAAGTGGACGCCCCAGTTGATGAGCAGGTCCAGGATGACGTAGAGGGCGTGCCTCGAGGCGTGTGTCCTGCGGGGCCAATGAAGTCCGCGCTGACGAAGGAACGACAGCACTTCTCTGAGACGCTCGACCGTGTTGGTCTCCTGGGACAGACACGCCTCGTATAACGCCGACGCGGCTGCGGACAGAACGGGACGAAACGAATGACAAGTAAGGATCATCAGCGAGATGCAAGTTGCCAGGACACAGATAAAGCGCACATACACGATGTTGCACAACAGAACTGTAGGCGGTAGATCAACTCACTGTCTCTGCTGTACAAGGGTGTACTGGGCCGTGTTAGCGCTGTTCTTGAGTTGGAATTCCCAGCATTTCCTCCTGATGTTTCCATGTTTTTCGGTTGAGAGTGGCACATTGCGGATCTAAGCAGCGTTGTTTGTGTTCTGTTCCCTGTAAGCCCCCGACACGGGGGGCTCGTGATGGCAAGTCTGCTTCAGATTTTTTGAGCCCCGTGTCCTTCAGTTTCCAGTGTTATGTTAAACGCTTATTTCTGACTAGGAGACACAAGTGACGAATTTCCGACATGGTTATTGTCAGGCCAATTTCCCTTTAATCTTAAAACCCCCAGACCGCCATATCGGATGGTTTCTTGAAAAGCGACAAGCGCTGCCTTTCCAGGACGCATTAGCTACTGATGGCTCATATATCGCCGTCACAGCAGACACGGAGTCTCTTCGGAGACAGAGCTTTAATACATGAGTGAGTTCTTCCATTCCACATACGGGAGAACTGCTATCGGGTCCCGGTCACGTACACTGCAGGACAAAAACCTCTCCCATAAAGCTGCAGCTGGCCCTCGCCTATGCAGGCTGTAGTCATGCACCTGCATACCCACTCGTTTCTCTTGTCCTCTCCCGACTGTCATCATTTGCCGTCCTCGGCGTCCCATTAGCCACGTATGTAAAAGGACTATTATTTATTTATCCATTTATTTATTCATTCCTCATAGGTCCCGTTAGAGGATATTAAGCGAGGGGTAGGCGTCTAAAACGGCGTTGAAAGTCTCGGGAGATGTCTCGAGCCTTCCGAGGGATGTGAATGCATATGAGAATGCGAGAGAAAGGTCTCGAGAGATGTGAATGCATAGGTATTGTGCCAGGTTTAGAGAACAATAGTAAGAGAGCTAGGTTGCAGTTGTGTATTTACGGCGACAGTTTAAAGAAAGCAATGAAGTTTTATTAACGTTCACTTTCATAAACTGGGCACCACAGCATTTCACAACCCTTATATTTGGAGATTTTGAGGATGTTGTTCTGCTGGGTGGCAATGTCAGACTGGTTAGATATGGGCCGGTACATTACGCAATCATCTGCGAAAACCCCGATGTTAGATACAGTGTTAAGGGGCAGATCGTTAATGCAGGTTATGAAAAGAAAGGGTCCCATGGTCTCTTGAGGGACACCTGGCGGGACATGGGAAAAGATAGATTAGTAGGAGTTGGTAACGGCGAACTGGAGACGACTGATTAAGAACTCGCTCCTCCAGTTGAAAAAGAATTCAAGGGGCTACTTTGTTGAACTGAAGTGCGGTGAGGCGAAAGCCTTTAGCGCGGTGTTGCTGCTTGTGTCGCCGATGTGTGGTTAAGATGTTGATTAAAGACTACGCAAATATTAATTAACCAATTAACAATTCCTAAGTCCTAGTTAAATAATTAACTGCGTATAGTCAGTGCATCAGTGCACTATATATATACATGGGTCTAAGTTGGAGCATGACAGCTTGAGTAGTAGACGACTATGAGCAATGTTGTCCAAAGCATTCTCGAACTCTATAAACAGGACATCAATGGGTGCATTAAGTTCAAGATTTGAGTGAATGTTGGGCAAGAAAAAGAGCAAGATCAGTTTCAGAGGAATGGCCTTGAGGGAAGCCTTGCTCATCGGAATGAAAAACATTGACCGAAGATAAGAAAATAGCTATCTGGAAATAAAAACATGCTACATGATTGTGGAACAAACACTTAATTGTGATACGGAATGATAGTTACCTTTTTTGAAGACAAGACCCATCTTTCAACCTCCTAATCTGCTGGGATGGACCCGGTGGTTAGCGAATGTTTAAGTGACAAAGTAATGCTGCAGACATGTTTAATGTTTTGTTTTGTTTTTTGCAATTTAGCATTTATACCACCGGCTCCCGTTCAGGATAGTTTCTTTAGCTTATCAATGACGTTAAAAACTCCAATTTCATCGAAAGTAATAGCGTTCATTCGAGAATGTCTATACGGTGGCGGTGACGGGAGTGTCTGACTGGTGAAAATGGAGTACAAAAAAAAATTGGCGGTGGTTTAGCTCTGGTTAAACCTGGAGTGACGCGATAGCTACAGCTGTCCGAGTGGAACTTGCTCAGTTGAATTGCAAAGTCAGACTTTCGCCGCTCCGTTTCGCTGGGCGTTCCTTCTACATCTTCGTCCCACTTGACACGGCGCATGCGCACAGCTTCGGCAGCAGCAGCTGCTCCGCACCACGTGGCTGGTCACGTGACCAACCACATGACGAACCGCGTGATCAGCCACGGCGCCGCGCCGCCGGCAGTTGCTCCGCACCACGTGACCAACCACGTGACAGCGTGGCGGCGGCGCCACCACGCTGAAGGCTCGAAATGTTACCGTAACGTAGCTATCGCTACAAAATCAGCGGGGCGCTTTGTTGACCTAAAGTGCGGTGAGGCGAAAGCCTTTAGCGCGGTGTTGCTGCTTGTGTCACTCATGTGCAGTTAAGATGTGAATTAAGTACACAGCTGTTTGTGAATCTTAGATGCTGGAGACACTGGAGGGCGTTTGGGAGGCAGGTACGTCTGATTCGACGCCTTTCTGCAAACACTCTCCAGCGTCGTAGACAAGAACTACGAATGCGTTGGCAGGAAGTAGAGTAGTCGTTAGCACGCTCGACTGCAGAACGGAAGGATGGTGGTTCGAATCCCATCGTGCACAAAGGTTTTTTTTGTTATCGAGTTGCTGGATGTAAACGCCGGACGGACGGACGGTCGGGACTGGAAAATCGCTTTCAGGTACAGGGTAGCCATCGCTCCGGATTAGGAAAATATGGTTTGAAGATGATGGTTTGTTTTCCAGAATCTTTTTGGGTTGCTGCATAGAAGGCAGTCTCACTGTACAAGTAATCCTTAGTGCACCGTAGTGCCGTATTGTACTCACTAGCAGTGTAAAATACGGATTATATGCGGAGCCGGTGTTTGAGTGTTTAAGAGAACGGAAATCTTTTTTTTTTCTTATTGTTCAGCCGTTTTAGTGTTGTGTTGAACCACGGCGACTGTGCATGCTCTGTTAGTGTTATAGCAGAGATGTATTTTTCAGTTATACATTGCATTTCATTTTTAAAAAGTTGCCACTTACTATACACGGGGCGTACGTTACAGCAGTAGCGAAATTATCACAAAGTATCTGCAGACACAACAGTTCTGGACAAAAACATTTTTGAGCGGGAAACCGTTTATGAACGCAATTTTTTTTTCGTATAATGTACGGTTTCACTAAACAATTAATAACCGCAAATCACCCGACGTTAGTCTTGAATTTTTTTATCTAATAACGTTCTTGCTATCATTAAAAAGCGTTCTCCATTGGTTTTCTACGGCAGTCTTAACTGTTCGATGCGATCGATGGGAACACTTTAAAAGGAAGATATTGGTACATATCAAAACAATGGACCATTACCTTCAACATTTCCGTAATAATGTCTTACAATTTTCCAATTTTCAAAATTTTTCTCCTGGAATGCTTGACATGCGTTTGGCTGTCATACTTACGTAGTCACCTTTGTCGTAAAATGTCAGTGCTTTCTTAGTTCTGCTGCTTTTGAGTATACTGCAGTGCAGGGAGCCACATATTGCAGCATGATCACTGGGGCAAGGGTGAAAAGTATACAAAAATATGCAAAAGTATGTATTCAAAAGGAAAAAATGGGCAGCGGCTTAATTTAGCTAAGCCTGGAATTCAGCGAAAAGCAAGCACGCTTGCTGAGCGTCAGAAGCTCGTCCATGGCAGCTCCGCTACACGCTCGCGACAGCCGCTCTATATATGCCCACACGACCACGTGGCTATGACATGGTTTCGCATGGTCTTAGGACACCCCCATCGGATGTCATCACGTGGCTTCACATCATCCCATTGGAAGTTCTTACGGTCAAATGTCAACCCAAAAGTCACCCAATGTCAAAAGTCAAAGGTAAGAGGTCTACTCAAGGTCAGAGGTCAAAGGTCAACTAAAGGTCAGGGTTCAAGGGTTCGACAGCATAGCTGTGCCACATATAGCCATACACGGCTAAAGTGGTTGGGCTGAAGGTCGTTCAAGGTCATTCTCCAGCCTACTCGACGACAGCTTTACATGGCGTAGGGAAGCTTTTCGCTTCAATATATATATATATATATATATATATATAATATATATATATACAAACTGCAAACACTCACGAGCGGGCTTCCGCTGTCGGGCGAGGAAGGCAGCGCCGCGCTCGTAATAGCCCGCCAACGTGTCGACGTACGCGTCCGACCCGAGGTGGCTTATCCATCGCACCTTCTTGCACACGTAGGCAGCCGGATCCACGCACGGGTTCACAGCCGGGTCCAGGCTCCGGGACAGCAGCTCCAAATGCTCTTGGCACCCCCTGTAGAGAGCGGCATGATTTGGCCACTGAGCACGCCCTCGAAACCCCATCCCACACCTGAAGTTAACAACAGGTGAAATGGCGATAACTACACAGCCCTTCGTCCTCGCCACGGTCGCTGTTTGGCGGACTAATGGTTGTGGAACTCTATAAGCCTAACCCTTGCTTGCGGCAGTTCTGTCCTTCCTAGCTCAGACTGTAGTAATATCCGTAGTGAATAGTTGCAGAGGAATAGCAGTATACCAGTTCCAGTCAACTCTGTTTCAGCCGCCTTTGACTAGCACACTTGAAGCCTTCCGGAGCTTAAAAGGGGCGAGGACGACCTTTCCCATCTTCCTGGAGAGGTTCGACAGCAAACGATGAGAATAGCACCCAGTATTCGAGGGCCCAGAGCAAGACTTGGGCCTGTATAATTTTTGGAGAGACTTCAGCAGCTTCTCAAACCTAATGTCTTGCCTAAATTCGGGCGGCTACACATTTTTCTTTTGTGTCCAAATGATTTTCCTATGGTCACTGTTGTATTGGGAGTTTTGTAGCGATAGCTACATTACGGTAGCATTTCGAGCCTTCAGCGTGGCGGCGCCGCCACGCTGTCACGTGGTTCGTCACGTGGTGCGGAGCAGCTGCCGGCGGCGTGGAGCCGTGGCTGATCACGTGGTTGGTCACGTGACCGAGTCCCACACGGCCAGCTGTAGCTATCGCGTCACTGCAGGTTTAACCAAAGCTAAACCACCGCCATTTTTTGGTTTCAGTGCACTTGATGCAATTTTTTCATAATATGCTCTATATGTGTCAGGTGATGTTTTCTGTATCACATACCTCTCCGTTAATAAGAAGTTGTCTTTGCTCTCAGAGCGCTCAGTCTCCACTCATTTTATCGACCATCTCCCCTTCCATTCCGTGTCTCCTCATTCTCCTTGTTCATTCCTTACCCATGCGTCGCCGGCTCTCGGCTGCTGCTTATCCGAAAGACGCGGGTTCGATGCCGGCCGCGGCGGTCGCATTTTGATGGAGGCGAAATTCTAGCGACCCGTGATCTGTGCGGTGTCAGTGCACGTTAAAGAACCCTGGGTGGTCGAAATTTCCGGAGCACATCACTGCGGTGTCCCCATAGCCTGAGTCGCTTTAGTAGGTTGAATCCCCTGAACACGAAAATATCTTCCCCCCCCCCATGTACAGTGCCGGCCGCCGGGGAATTTCTGCTTAGCTAGCCTCCCTGCTATTAAATTCTCTCTGAATTTGCGGTCAGAGTGTCCGCTTATCTGTCGCCTGAGACAATTGGACCCAGATGTTTGTTAGCGCCACATACACGGCATGGCCGCACTTTCATAAACTACACACAACGGTTCTCACCTGGAGGTACAGCCGTCGTCCTGGTGGGCGGCCAGGCCGCGTATTCTGCGCACAAAAGCCGACCGGAAGACAAATGCAGCGAACACGAGGAGAGTGATCAGCGCCAACCCCAGGGGCACCGCGGCGCGTCTGCGGATGTTCAGAGACGAGCGGCGCTGGCGCTCCTCTTGAGCGTGCAACGCCTGCAGTGGACGGGAAGGGGCAGAATGAAATAGAGCAGTGGCACTTCCAAAACTGCAGGGTTCCTTCCCACAGTCTACGGCTGTTCCAACCGCCTATTTCGCAAAAAGAATGGCACGCAGGAACTCCGCGTCCTCGTTTGCCCTAAAGGTCCCTAGGATCGTTCCACTCAAGGACAACGAATGAAGGAATCTACAATCAAACCAAAGCGCCCACGCTCTTTTTGAGACCCAGAAGGAGCCTTATTGGCTTGACATCTCTTGGGAACCACGCAAAGGCAACTGCAGTCAGTGGGCGGCAGTCCCGAGCAGGCGTCGAGATAACTGTAGACACGCAAGTGTGCAGCGCTTACCAGGTTCTTCATTTGCTCGAGCGTAGAGCTGCCGATGGAGTCGGTGCGATTGCGGGCGTGGCCGGTGTTGGCGTCCTCGGTGCTGCTCGGACTGCGGTCACCCCCGAGGCTGAGACCCTGCAGATCCTGTTGGCCCCAGCGCAGCCGCTGCTTCCGCCACGGGAGCTCCTTCCACGCAGTCCCCTCCTCACCGCGACAGTCCTGCTCAGAACTGCGATGAGCCATCGCCGCTTGCTTAAGGTCACCGACAATGCGCAGTTGCTGTTAGCCTCGGGAGGGAACCGAACGGCAAAGGCAAGCTGCTGCTTCTACTTCTTTTGCGTGCACACGAAGAGGCCACGTGCTCAGCGCTCAAGCACGCACACAATGGCGCGTTAAAATGGGTTATGACGAAAGGAAAGGCAGAGTAACTCTTGTGGTGATATCGCGGGAGGGCCGAATGGAAGTCGCGGCTTAGAAGTGTAGTGAACAAAGAGGCTTATTACGCAAATCAGGAGCTCGTCGGCTCGTTTGGCGGCGGCTAATGTCACACTTGGTCGGGATGTGAAGTAAAAATTAACGGTGGTTTAGCTTCGGTTAAACCGAGGGCGAAGCGGTAGCTTCACGATGGTTTAGCCTGCAGTTTTGTTATGCTATGCTTTGGTCGTTCATTTGGTCTTTCACTTCATTTGGCTAAACCATGAACTAATGCTAAACCACCGTTAATTTCTGGTTGACCTTGAAGTGACCTTGACGACCGTGATGTCCTTGACTTGACCTTGAAATGACCTTGACCTTTGACATTTGAAATGGCTTGACCATTGGTTTGACTTTTGACGATTCACTGGTTCTCCAAACTTATAAACTGAAGGCATGACCTTGCCTGAGCCTTGAAGGTCATGGGAAGCACGCGCTGATCTCAGCCCATTACCTCTAGTAGTGAAGCTACCGCTTCAAAAGAAAAAAGAATTCTACAATAGAGGGATCCGAACCCGCGGTGGCGTGAACGGTTCAGCTTCGCTGCATTAGACCGCTAGGACGCCGCCGCAGCCTGTCACCCCACGCGTTACACTGCCAGTCTTTGGTGTCTTTGTTGGCCTACAGCAACAGATGGCGCGTGCCCACTGCGGGTATCGGCCGGTCGCTGTTGTCACTGAGCTCTGTAGACGTGACACATGCCCAAACGGAGGGAGAGGTCGGGGTTTGGTGGTGAACAGCACGGTGATTATGATGACAAAGGAGACATGAGGCGTAAATGTATAACGGTGAAATCATAGAAAACTAGCGCGCTATATTTAAATAAAAATAAAAATAAACCAACCTTAACATGCGAGCAAATCAAGAAGCATTACGGAAAAGTGATACTTGTGGAAGAATTTTTTAATACACTTAACAAGGGAACCGTCTGCAATAATGTAGTCGTGAAAGTAAAAACACACCCTACTTAACGCAAATCCGTTGGCTGTTTCACCGAACGAAAGGAATGGAAGTGACTGAGGAAGCCCTATTCTCGAGAGCCCTAAACAAAGTCTTTCTCTGAAGTGCGAACTACCCGCAAGAGAGGAGAAAATGTTCTACTGATTCAACTCCCCAGCATGAGTCACAAAGGTTTGTCGTTGTGAAGCCGCATCTGCATAAATGCAAATTTAGAAACGCGATTCTCTACCGCAAAAGCGCAATGTACACCTCTCACAGCGTTAATTTACATAATCAGACATACCAAGTATGCGTTAGGTGTTTGGAACCCCCGGTATTAAGGAGGGGACCACAGAAGCAGGCTGAGATATGTTGGGACCGCTGGAAACGGGAAATCTCCGACAGAATGAAGTTAGGGACGGGATATATTACGGAGTCATTGAGAGCCGACCTTCGCAAGAAATCAGCCACCTCATTTAAGTATAGACACCAGCATGACTAGGTACCCCGACAAAACGGACTTCTCTCGCGACGCAAACATTCGCACGTCCTCCCCTACCACCTTTCCGGCCTCGCAGAATTTCCGTACACGCACATGACGGGGTTCAGTATCGAAGTGCTCGAGTTCAGGCGTCTTCGATTCCGAAAATTATTTTGTGGACTGAACTTTTTCGTCTCGCCATGCAAAATCATGACGCGAGCAGCTCCTGCCATCTTGAACCTTGCCATTCCCAACAGTTGCGCATCGGAACAACTCCCCATTTTCCCAATTTCTTCCAGCATGTTTATAATGCCGCTTCTATACCTCCTTTGAGTGCGTTTGTATACGCCTCCACCAATATTTCTCTGCGTTCGCCATGCGCCGATCTATCACCATTTTGTATTGCCGTTTTCGTTCATAACTGCCCACTGTGAAATAAAGCGTCCAACATCCTCGGTTCACTTCTTTTCGTCAAGTGCTCTTTGCGTAGTTCTGTCAGCATGCAAAGTGCACGAATTACGCAAGCCCACTTACGCGCAGGATACCCTGTCTGCAAGCGTGTAAACCAGTACGTTCGGCAATCTATAAGCGATCATAATATCGGCGTTGTGTTTAAAAATGCGAGAAACAAAACTCTCACAATACATTCGGATACGTTAGGTGAAGCTTGTGGTACCTAAGAAGCAATTTTCAAATTAACACCTTCGTTACCTCGCCAGTTATTGCGCCGTAATGACAAATTGCAACAAATTGCGGCCACGGGTGCGATTCACGTAGCGGTCTGCTCCGCTCTGATACAGGCAGCGACCTCTCGTGCCGCCCTGAGCTCTCATCGCTGAAACAACCGCTTTCCGCTCGCGAACACTACATGATACATGAACACTACAAAGCAGCACATAATAGTAAGAAGAGTACACTGAAAAACAGAAGACGTTGAAGATAACTAAATGCTGTACATTCTCTTTCAAGTTTTTGCTTTCATTGATCGTCTGTTTAGCAGCTCTCTAAGCAGAAATATACGCGACTTCAAAACCGAAACTGGAAATGATAACCAAACTTGAAAATTTAGAGGTTTTTATTGTCTTTAAATAAAGTAAATTAGCTATGTTTAAGCAGTATAATGAATAATGCTAATGTAACTTTCACTGAATTCACAGATGAGTTTGAACGAGCCGTTTAAATCACGAACAGTTCAAAATTTCGAGCCGTTAGTACTCGCCGCCTTGCCGGCCGAGCAAACAGCTGCCACATAACGACGTTGCAAGCTTTGCAAGCTTTCCAGGTTACCGTACGGTAAGAACAGCAGGATCCGTATCGCCTGTCTCTGCAGAACCACATTCCCAAGGTTTCCGGCGGTACAAGGTAAGATGTACGAACATTTTTAATCTTGTCCGGGGAAACGATTGGAGTTCGCGCACCACCGTGAACTCAGTAGAATCGCGCTGCTCGCTCCATTGTGACGGAAGGAACCCATGTGTTCCTGCAATATAGAAAGGTAGCGTTTTCTTATGCATTCGCTATTCACACCAATGCAACATTTTTTTCAGTTCTTGCTTCTACTATACTGCATGGTGAGTCGATGAGAGGAGTGTGCATTAATGAGCCTCGCGCCCAAAACTCTGACCGTTCACGCCGAAATTTTGCGCACGGGTAGCGCCTGATCCGCTGAGTTTCGTTTAATACCGCGTTTAGGCGCAATAGTCGCGTAACTTTTACATAAGTAATCGAAGTAAGGTGTCGTCTGCACCGACGCAATTTCAAAAAAGGCGAACGTTATAAGCAAAGGTGTAGTGGCGTCACCTCTCCCAAGCAGTGCCGGACCATGGTTCAGGGTTTACCCCGCTTGCGGGAGATGTCGCCACCTTTGCTTTTGAGTTCGTTTTCCTGTTTGCATCCAATTGCAACTGGGCATTTCAATCCAAATCGCCAATAGGAACGCGACCCGCCGCGGTGGCTCAGTGGTTAGGGCGCTCGACTACTGATCCGGAGTTCGCGGGTTCGAACCCGACCACGGCGGCTACGTTTTTATGGAGGAAAAACGCTAACGGCGCCCGTGTACTGTGCGATGTCAGTGCACGTTAAAGATCCCCAGGTTGTCGAAATTATTCCGCAGCCCTCCACTACGGCACCTCCTTCTTTCTTTCTTCTTTCACTGCCTCCTTTATCCCTTCCCTTAAGGCGCGGTTCAGGTGTCCAACGATATATGAGACATACTGCGCATTTCGTTTCCCCAAAAACCAATTATTATTATTATTAATTGAAACCCGGGTTTTCGTTCCCGTAGCAAGAAAGCATGCAACAGATCACC
The DNA here is from genome assembly GCA_030143305.2 of Amblyomma americanum. Classification (NCBI taxonomy): domain Eukaryota; kingdom Metazoa; phylum Arthropoda; class Arachnida; order Ixodida; family Ixodidae; genus Amblyomma; species Amblyomma americanum. The sequence continues at coordinate 72,900 of JARKHS020029160.1, read as the reverse complement.
GATTGGAATTCACCATGCCGTGGAATTGAGGCAGCGTACTTCGATTCCTCTTGCGGAACATTTAAGGGGAGTCCCACCGTCCGGTTTATGCTCAAATATCACTTGTGCGTGAAATTCAAGCGCGGCCAAGATTGGGCTAGACACATCTCTGAGCGGTGCAACAGGTCGTGCGTTGGCGCCTTGTTTTGACTGAAAGGGGACTACACACGTGCTTCGTAATTTTTCAGCAGACTCGATCGGACGCTGAGAACTCATTTAAAAAGCGTAGCAGCAACATGCAAACGTGTGCAAAATAACTGAAACATATAACCGGCCCAAATAAGCTTCCTTTGGAAAATATTGAGCAGCTAGAGTTTGCAAGTGGCACTGAAGACAGCTCAATTAAATTTTTATTCTTATTAACAATCTATTCTATGCGTCGTCATGTTTTGTTGTTGTTGTTGTTCGGCAGCAGACGACGTTTCAAAGCTGAACATGTATTTATTTCGCCTGCTACTCGATTTAAATAGACTGCAGTGTGATCACCTGCCAGGCCAGAGGGCTCTTGAACTGTGGATACCTCTCGGGAAAGGTTTTATCTATGTCGTAAAATAAAGTTTATCCTCCTCCTCCCCCACACTGCGCCCCCTCCCCGGCTAACCTTAGCTGGCGTTATTCTCCCCTGTTTACTCGTAGCCTTGGCTGTGCTCCTCGCCCTCCTTTTTTATGCATAGAGTTTCTTACTATTAACTAGAGGAAAAGCTGGCGCCCGCCTATGGGAGTTTGCATGGAGCTTCCTCGAGACCACCTGTACCACCATGGCGCTCTAAGCATCATGGGGCGAAGAGGTACCGACTGCAGAACCACAACTTTTGGCCAAAAGATAATGAAAAAACAAACGTTATTCGATTATCAAGAATGTCCTATCATTCAAAATCATGTCTATAAATCGTACCAAACGAGCAGAAAAGCATGTAAATGCAAAGTTTGCTCAAAATAAGCAATGGCTTTCTCTCCTATTGGCCAAGCATTGCAGACCACATAAGCCAATATTTCGTGCTTAACAGGCGCACTTTAAAAAAGAAATATGTTTTTGAAAAAAATTGTCGCTTCAACATTTTAAAGGGTTTTTCCACAGTATTTCAGAAAACAAAAACTTTTTTTTAGTCGTGTGCTGTTGCGTTTGTCCTACTATGGCTTTTCCACATTACTTTTACGCCGAAGTCGTCTGCGCGCGGAGCGCCCCGTGGATACAGAGCGGGGCATCTCTGTAACGCCCCTCTGTGTTCCTGAAAAAAACCTACTGTCCCGCACCAAGTAGCTACCCGCCGCGGTGGCTCAGTGGTTAGGGCGCTCGGCTACTGATCCGGAGTTCCCGGGTTCGAACCCGACCGCGGCGGCTGCGTTTTTATGGAGGAAAAACGCTAAGGCCCGTGTGCTGTGCGATGTCAGTGCACGTTAAAGAACCCCAGGTGGTCGAAATTATACCGGAGCCCTCCACTACAGCACCTCCTTCTTCGTTTCTTCTTTCACTCCCTCCCTTATCCCTTCCCTTACGGCGCGGTTCAGGTGTCCAACGATATGTGAGACAGATACTGCGCCATTTCCTTTCCCCAAAAACCAATTATTATTATTATTCACACCAAGTAGCTCATCGCCCCTTGATGCTTTGCGCGCCCATAGAGGTTCAGGTGCAGCGCCGCCAGCTTTCCCTCTAGTTAAGGGTAAGAAGCTCTATGGTGTTATGTCGCAGAAACTGTGCGCAACTTGTGATGCGTAATGGGTGAGCTGCATTTCCGTAGTCAACGCAAAGAATCTTGGGAAAATCGTCTGCAGGATACTTCCAGTTCCAGTTTTTTTTTCACTTTTTTGCCTGATGCATTGTAGTCTCCGTGCATGCCTGCATCGTTTAATCACTGATTTATTTGTGCTCTGACATCGCTAATTGTACATCATCGTAAGATCAGCTCATGCTGCCTATGTGCGTAAACTGTCTATCGCGTAAGGTAAGCGTGTTCAGTCGTAGTTAGTATGCTGGCATCGACTGGCTGTTCATTGCATGCGCCGCAGTTGGTTTCACTTGCTCTTGAACTAGTTTAGCTCATCGGCCATTATATATTCGTGCTTTTTTTGCTGCATTGCGAAGTGCTCAAAGCTGTGCAGTAGAGCAAACGATAGATGTATTTTCCTCACAGTGTGTAAAGGCTGTCAGTGGGCTAGCAAACGACCCATGCATGGCACTGTGGTCACAGCGCGTCACGACACATCCCACTGCATACTCGCAGATAGCCTCCTACCATTTTCATGGTTAATGCGAGAGCGCTATATGCCTCATGCCAAGGAAAACCCTTCACCGGAATTTGTCAAAATGTACACAGGAAGTGGTAACTCTCACGTGACCTCATTCGAAAAAAATTCGCTGCCATTTTACCCTTCGCGTTGCTCAGTGGTTAAGGCGCTCGTCTACAGAGCCGGAGTATGAGGGTTCTAATCCTACAGCGGCGGCCGCGTTTTGATGGAGGTGAAACGCTGTGCTGTGCGATATAAATGCACCTTAACGTAGTAGTAGTGAGTGGTTTTATTGAAATAATGATAAAAAGGAAGGAAAAGATTTTTGCTAGCCCCGGCGTCTGCCATCGATACTGAAGCAACTGAGCTGGGGCAGCGGAAATGAAGGATAGCAGGCAGAATGGAGAAATGAAATGAAAGAGGTGAGGGGACAGGAAGAGAGGATAGGGGTGAAAGGTAATATGTACAAACTATTTACACAATAAGAAATGTGTCCAGGTCGCGCGCGTGATTAGTTCATGATGAAGCAATGGACACTATCCACGCTGGTGTCGGGTCACTGGCGATAAGATGGAGTACAATCAGCGATTTTCCAGCGCAAATTGTAGAATAAGCGATATTAACACAGCGACTGTTCGATAAGCAAGTGAACAGGGGAGGAAGTTGGAACCGGAATTAGTAGCAGTGCATAGCCAATTGATTGATTGATCGAAAACATTTGTACTGACCGTGGAAGGCACTGATGTCGCGGTTACAGCTGGAGGCAGTTGCCGCAGTCAAAGCGAATGAAATAGCCGCGAGTCTATAACTTGCTGGAAGTGCAAAACGCATTGATAAAACACGAGCTGGAGAATACGCTACCCCGCCGCGGTGGCTCAGTGGTTAGGGCGCTCGACTACTGATCCGTAGTTCCCGGGTTCGAACCCGACCGCGGCGGCTGCGTTTTTATGGAGGCAAAACGCTAAGGCGCCCGTGTGCTGTGCGATGTCAGTGCACGTTAAAGATCCCCAGGTGGTCGAAATTATTCCGGAGCCCTCCACTACGGCACCTCATTCTTCCTTTCTTCTTTCACTCCCTCTCTTATCCCTTCCCTTACGGCGCGGTTCAGGTGTCCAACGATATATGAGACAGATACTGCGCCATTTCCTTTCCCCAAAAAACCAATTATTATTATTATTAGTGCAGGGAGTAAAACAGGTCATTTCGAACATTTTACTCCATATTGATGGAGTAAATGTTTTTGCATAAGGAGTATAAAGGGTGGCGCCAACCATTTAAACTCCCATTTCGGTTTATTCTTGTTTACGGTGTAAAAAATCTCTCGTGCGAGATGCCGTACATGAGCAGAGCTGTCCTGCCCCGCGAACTGGCCGCTCATGCTAATCGCGCTGTGTGCATCGTTCTAGGAGCGGCCATGTACTACACCCACCAGATCCTGCACCGGCGGAAGGGCAAGTTTGGCCTGCTCTGGTGAGTCACGTGCTTGGACAAGTCGTTGCGGGGCATTCGTGCAGGCTGGAGGCACGAAAAGTTGGTGGTTATATTAAACGCCGACTGAAACAACTTTTTTTAACGCGATATATCGCGATATACAACGCTATAGCGTTAAACCCAATGCGCACGAACCTTTTCCTTGGACGTCCTGCGGACATCCTGAACGTCCACGGGACGTCCAAGGGAGTTTCAGTGCCCATTGGAAAATGCCCCATTGTCTAGAAAATCCGCTGTTGGCGTTGTGAGGTAAAAATCAATAGCATTACACGCAGATGGTGCCCAGAGAGTACCCTAGGACGCAGGTGGGACACCACGGTCACGTGACCTTGCGGCGTCATCACAACCTGCCCACTGGATAGTGAGCGCACTGTTGTTGTTAGCCTATCAAAAGATGGCACATACCCACACTGGGGGATCAGCCAAGAATCGAGTGGCTATTCACCAGAACGCAGTTAACAAAAAGGAAAAGCACGTGGGAGCGCAACACCGGTGAATTCTTCCTCATGAACAGAAGAGCGATGAGAGTTTTGATTTCAAAATTATAAGAATAATAATAAAGAGAGGGATTAAATAATAATGATTAGGTCAGAATGTAATAATTGATAAAAAAGAAAAATTTTGGAACACTTAGCAAGGCAGTCGGTGAGATTCTATCAGGAAATTTAGAACAGCGGTACAAACAGATCTGTGGCTGAACCCAAATGTGGTGGCGCCAAATGATAGCAAGAGCGGGCTGCTCAAACTACGGCCAAGATGCTGCAAGGGCTCCTCCAGCAACCTTTTTCTCAGAGAGTTGAATCGGCGACAATACAGCCAAAAATGTTCTATAGATTCAGACTCACGGCAAAATGCACAAAGGGGAGAGAGCGCACTGCCCATCGTGGTAGCTGGCAGTTAAGTTAATGATTGGTCGCTCGGGAAGAGCAGCCTGGGCCGATCAAGACCCACCGCTGGGAGCACCTGCCATCGCAAGGCAGCGGCGCATCGCTGACCCACTGCGCCGAGAGGGGTATGATGACTCCCGGACGTATATGAATGTAAAGTAGCAAATGACCGTCTACATATATTGACATTAACCCATTAGTCATACCTGATCTGATCTGTTCGCGCCGCCGATAGAAGTTGATGAAGACGACGATGTGCCATGCACAGCGCGAGAGTGTGTTGCAGTTTAACACGAGGCGTGATTAGCTGCGGCGCTAGCAAGTGCTCTCGTGCAGCGGCCAGCGAAGCTGATCTGTTCGCTCTGTCGCGCGTTCGAATCCCAGTTGCGTCAATGTTTATGTACATATTCAACGTCAAGGCTTCAGTGATGGCCTGGCTTTTGCAGCTTTGATCGGGAAGATCATTCGCTCTAAAAAGCAGTCCAGAGAGCGATATTGTTTCAGTATTGTTTGAAAATGAAAATTGCTTTTGGGGCAACACCCGTCGCGGTGGCTCAGTGGTTAGGGCGCTCGGCCACTGATCCGGAGTTCCCGGGTTCGAACCCGACCGCGGCGGCTGCGTTTTTATGGAGGTAAGACGCCCGTGTGGTGTGCGATGTCAGTGCACGTTAAAGATCCCCAGGTGGTCGAAATTATTCCGGAGCCCTCCACTACGCACCTCTTCCTTCACTTCCTCCTTTATCCCTTCCCTTACGGCGCGGTTCAGGTGTCCCAACGATATATGAGACATATACTGCGTCATTTCCTTTCCCCAAAAAACCAATTATTATAAAGCACGCGATGGGCGCGAGACAGATCGGCTACTGATCGCGTTCTTCTGCGTCTATATTTGAGATGCTTCCCCCTGTGCCATTTTTTATTTTTTTTAGCCAACATGTTCTTTCTGGGCGGTGTCGCGGGGGCTGCGAATTTTTCAACTTCTGTGGTGAGTTTTAGACGCCTCCTCGTTCGCTTTGCGGCCACAGTTGTTCGTTGTATCTGAGGCGAATTTCGACTAGCACCGCAATGGTTCGTAGTAAGCGAGCGTTCGTTATATCTGCGGCCGATATAAGCGGGCTTGGACCGCAAAGGACGCAAACCCCAATGAACATTAACACTGCCGTGGACATCTTGCGGACGTTCAGGACGTCCGCAGGACATGCAAGAGACTTCCAGTGCCCAATGGGAAACTTGCTTAGCTGTTGTATTTTGCAAAATACTGCACGAAGATCTCCCCAACCTTGGTCACTATCGCTGTCCACCCTACTTCTCGCTATATCCTCTCTCTGTCCCTTTCATTTCCACAGAACGCAGCTCCGAGGCTTGGGATCCCAATTGTCACTGAAACTCCCTTGGACGTCCTGCGGACGTCCAATGAAGTTTCAGTGGCCATTGGGATATTAGAAAATTGCCGTGGTCGGCTACATTCTTTCCTTCCTTTTTGTATTTTTTTAATAAACCACTACTATGGTGCTGGAAGAGAATGGCGGAGTGACTGCCCTCCACAATAAAATGCAACTGAAAACAAAATGCATATAAACAAATATGGGTTCGAACCCGACCGCGGCGGCTGCGTTTTTATGGAGGAAATACGCTAAGGCGCCCGGGTGCTCTGTGATGTCAGTGCACGTTAAAGATCCCCAGGTGGTCAAAATTATTCTGGGGCCCTCCGCTACAGCACCTATTTCTTTCTTCTTTCACTCCCTCCTTTATCCCTTCCCTTACGGCGCGGTTCAGTTGTCCGCCGATATGTGAGACAGATACTGCGCCATTTCCTTTCCCCCAAAACCAATTATTATTATTATTATTATTATTATTATTATTATTATTATTATTATTATTATGTAAACAAATGTGCTCGCCGAGGCGCCAAGAAGCGGGGAGGATCCGGTTTAGACCTTCGAATTGATCCCTTCTGCTGTACTTGCAAAACTCTCCATCTATGCAATCAGAAAACGCGTGGATGCCATGGTGGAAGTAGACGACTTCATTTACCACTCTCTCCCCCGGCACTGCTCAAAGTCACGTGACACGAACGTGCAGCGCGGGAACAGCTTTGGGGCCGCGGCATAGCGGGAAGCCGGCGCGCATGCCCAGAGAGCAGTGCGGAGGGGTGAGATGAAGTGATGAAAACCTTTGTCAAGTACGTAGATCTAGTAGCTTTGTTCAGCTAAAACTAACCGGACCACAGAGGTTCTTAATATAACTAATATTTATAAACTCTATAAACTGGACGAGCGGCAGTTATTGCCAGCGTAAACTTCCGGTTAAACTTTTGGCAACCTTCGGAGCACACAATCTTGCACGCGTTGCACTTGAATCAGAAACTACAAGCGTAAATGTGAGTCGCTTCTTTTAAGATAACTGTCACTGGCTGTTGGCAATTTGGTTTGCGCCATTGGCCAAGCCAGTCAGCTATGGCTGCATGTATGTGTCTTTTGAGAAGCATGGAATGTACGCCGTTTTGTCACCTTTAATCACCACCACTTGTCTCCGACCGCAGGCCATCCGTTGCGTGTCGCTAATTTATTCGAGTTGCGTGCGCACCATCCTGGGAGAGTGAGTGCACTACGTTGCCGAAGCGCTCAGGTGAAAGTCTGCGACTGCGGGGGAAGTGGATGTGGTACATCTCAAATGCTGTATACGGCGTGTTTGTGCGAGTTTATGATACGTTTTGTGCCCCTCTGGCAACATGAAAACGACTGAATGCATACGCATTAACACAACTGCATCATATATTACGGCCCGCGCGGCATTGGCAAACACGCGCACTAGCGTCCCATATCTTTTCGATGCTCAGTGCCTTAGGCACTGAACTATAAACATAATTTGTGCAGGCTATGGTACAGAGAAAGACTATACTGATTTCAAGTGCTGGAAGCGTGATTTATGTAGTCAACCACTTTTGATGTGAACCATTGCTAGTAATATATTATTGGGAGCGTCGTACTGTGCCAGCAAGCTGAATTTGCTGTGCTGGTTGAAGCAGTTGACAAGGCTTCCGTTTTATCTGCTGTACCATTGGTTCCATGCTTATTTCAGTGGTGGTGCTTTTGGAAGCACTTTTGGCACGAAACATGGAGGAGGAGCATATATGCACACGAGATATAGAGATTACGCTCTCTGATCAGTGAAGTGCTCATGTAGAGTGGGAAAGCAAGGGTGATGCATCTTTTTGGTTGGCCCCTGACCTATCATATTATTGCCTCCCTCGCAGGTTGGCCGCCACCTCACCGAAATCTCTTCGGCACGTTCGGCTCCTTACTGTGCCCCTGGCTAAGCTGAGGTGAGCTGCCACATGCTGCATCATCATCATCATTATTCAGTGCATGAAAGACACCTCTCTTCCTGACCTCCATTTATGCCCATTCCTGTGCCAGCTGTGGCCACCTTAATTATCCCCATAAACTTCCTATTTCTATCCACCCACCTGACCCTCTGCCACAACCTGCTTATTCCCTTGAAGTCCATTCATTGCACTACAAGGGACCATCACTTACCGGCTGTTCACATTACAGATATGTGCTGCTCATGCCCATTTCTCTTTCTTGATTTCAACCCACTTTGCTCATTTCCTGTGCCTTAACATTGGATCTGTTGTTATCCTTCCACATCACTGACTACATGTATTGTTCCTGATGAGCAAATATGAACCAACTAGCTCAGTAGCAAGTGTTATACCTAGCTGACAGCTAGTTTTTTGGCTATCACTTTATCATTTGAGGCTATAGTGTGTCCCTGACTGCACGTGACTTCACGAAAGCAGTGATGTGAAATGAGGAGGAAATGCATGGACATCAATATTTACTAAGTCAGAGGTCAGGGAGCTTGAAATGAGCTGCAGTCAGTGGTGTGGAACCTTTCTACACAAACAAGGTTTCTGCGACATGACATGAAGACTGTAAAAGAGAAAAAATAAGGGTCAGAAATAGCCCTCTCAAAGTTATCAGCAAAGCCTCCTGAATTAAGGGTTCTATCATGTGCCACATGTACTTCTTTAGAGCAACCACGTGTAGGTGCTCGTGAAGCAGTGTAGCATCTGCCAAGAGCACCCTGGCCTATTGGGTGTCCTTCTGTGGAGAGTATCCTTTCTTCATCATTTTCACGAGACCCTTTCAAGCCAGAACTTAGCACACTGTTATTTCTGCAGCCTCCGTAATGTAGCCTTCAGTTCCTGTTGCACAACCTGGATTTCTCAGAAGTACAGGCGATGGGATCTGTTGATTGTTGAGTAGTATAGTCAGGCACTTGCAGCACCTGTGAAGCTGCCAAGATCATCAGGGATATATGCAACACCTCCAACAGCCCCCAAATATTTTGAAAAAGCTTTGGGGGTGACCTAATCACCCACTGGAAAAGACTCAAAGGCAGATACCACAGAGTGGGGACTCTGGACCAACCCTGCATACCTACAGGGTGAAACACGTCATAATGCAATCCAACGCGAGGGCACAAGCAAACCGGGCCATCCAAGGAGCACCGTCTCCATCCACAGCTTATCCTGTTGCCCTCCTCTGTGAATAGTCCACTTTGTTTGTTGCAAAATCTGTATGCGCACTACATTTCGTGCATGGGAAGGATTTCCAGCAGCCAGTAAGCAGTCGGGCATGAGTCCACATCCTCTTCAGCAGAGCTCCTTATAAAATGGAGAAGTTAATCCCTTCATCCTGTGCATCGAGAAAGGCAGGAATATCTGCTAGAAAGGAAAGGTAGGGAAATGAATGGGAGTTGATTTTTCCAACTTAATGCTGCAGCAAAGAAATGCACTTTTTTTTTTAATAACAAAACATGGAAAATTCCAGCAACTGTGTATTGTTTCCCCCTGAACGTAATGGCATGTGAGTTAAGTATAGTGTGGGCTGGCAATCCTTGTGAACATCGAGTACGCAAAAAAGAAAAACATCGATAAGGGACAAAAAAAGGAATGTGCATACACACACAACTGGCTCTCATCAATTAGAGCCCACTCAATTGCAGAGTTTATGTTTTACGCATCTAAGGTACCACTGCACAACCTGTTTTCTCACCACACATCACATCCTCTTTGACTCTTGTACAAAACTATTGGTCATTATTTGTAAGCATGGTTTTTTTAGAGTTTTATAAAAACGGAGGTTGACAATCACTGTATTCACCCATTTTTAAAGAATGTAATGATGTGGCATAAATGGTTTGCTAGATTTGGATGACGGCACAGCAGATGCAATTAGCACGAAATCTGAAGTTTCCATCTTACAGAATTTTATGAAGTCATTGCTGTGCAGCTTGAATGCTAAAACATGAAAGTTAGCACACTTTCATAGCAGATAAAATTCTTGAAACCATGGACTCAAGAGAACAAAGAGCCCTTATCAACAGAGATTAAAGAATCAGCCATATATCTGAAGACCCTAGTAGCATGTAGTGTTCCTTCTAAGTCTCTCAAATGCCATCTCTAATATAATTTATAGTAGGTCACTCAACATAACAAGTTTTTTGCACCGCAAAGACAAGTCGACAAGCACTCATCCTGTCGTCTTATCTATGTGTCACCTTTTTTCTGCAAAAAACCTGTTGTGGTGACAACTAGCCCGACAACAACAGTTGCTGTAGACCACTCAAGATTGGAACATCTTATCTATGTGATCCCTTTCTTTTGTAAAGTACAGCTTTTTATTTGGTTTAGTAAAAGGTGATGTCAAAAAAGGGCTAGAAGTTCTGAAAATCTGCTTCAATAGGCACTCACCAAGTTTTTAAAATCAACACATTTGAACTGAGCAACCGAATCTTCAACACAGGAGAGTAACATATATCGTGGAGCTTCTGAAAAAGCAAAGGTTGTTGGTGTGATGTGTTTGGATTAAATCTAAAACTTTTTCCGAGCTTTTTACATGAAATGGCTGTCAGCACAAACACCATTTTGCCATGCGTCTGCTTATCCTGTATGATCACAATAAATGGTTACCTCTGTTGATGCATTTTGTTGATGTCTGTGGAAACGCACACAAAGCAAGTTGCCTGCTAACTTTGCACCACTGTGTTTTGAACTCAACTTGAGAAAATATGAATTGTGAATTCGAGCTAACCACTTGAAATTTCATGTTCACAAAGCAGGGGGATTTACACCCCAGGTGAAAATATCAAGTGGAATTCCAAATGGTCCCACTTGCTTCAAGTGGTTTCTGCAAATGGTCCCACTTGCTTTAAAGTGGTACCACTAGACTGCAAGTGGCTACGATCCATATGAACATTTGCATATTTAGCAAACAAGGCAAGACTAAAACGATTCTTACAATAAGAGCTATCAGCAGCTTAGCCTACGGAATTGCATTCATCATTTTCTCAGTCACTGCAGTCGAAATTACATGAAATAACTGCGCTCATGGGGCAAGGGCCACTGGCCCTAGTATGAGAGTGTCATAAGTGTGGTATATATATGGGAGCAGTAGTGTGTTCAGTCGATGTATACATGAACCAATTTCACTAATGTTCAACCATAGTATAAGTATTTCTTGTGTGTAATGTATGCTTGTATGTTTGTGTGTTGATTTCCGTGACGGTGTACGCAATACCCCTGTGATGAGCATTGCCCTAGATGAGCATTGCCCTGGACCAGGATGAGCACTGCCCTGCAGTCCTCTCATATCAGTTTTTCTTTTGCATCGTAAAAATGCAGGAGAATGGTGAGTTGGACGAGTTTGATGTAGTTCATTTTGGCGGTAAATTCAGCGCGGAGGGACGAAGGACACAGCAAAGGGACAAAACATGTGCTGTCTCACAACTAAGTTTTATTAAGAAGGAACGCGAATTTATACATACAGAAAAACGGCATAAGTGTGATAGGCACGTAGTACAAAGATAGCGTAGAGGGCACTATCACCTCCAAAGTTAAAAAACCAAAAACACTGCCCTCTACGCTATCTCTAGCGTAGAGGGCAGTGTTTTTGGTTTTTTAACTTTGGAGGTGATAGTGCCCTCTACGCTATCTTTGTACTACGTGCCTATCCCACCTATGTTATTTTTCTGTATGTATATATTTGCGTTCCTTCTTAATAAAACTTAGTTGTGAGACAGAGCTTGTTTTGTCCCCTTTCTTTGTCCTTCGTCCCTCCGTGCTGAATTTACCGCCAAAATGGACCTTAAAAATGATTTGGAACCGAAAACCGAGTTGGAACAAACTGAAATATCTAAGTGTTTCTAACTGAAATTTCTAATGTTTTCTTTTTTTAACCTGGTAGTTCCAAATGGTCCCCTTTGTCAAGTGATCCCACCTCACGTGGTCCAATAACCCACTTCAAGTGGGACCACTTGCGAAATTTGCACCTGGGACTGCTCCCCAGTAATTACATTTTTTTCAGCCATAAATACAGTGGACTTATGTAATGAGCGCAACTGGCCTGCCTGAGGTTGTCTTTCAGCTATGGTAGAGAGAGACAGTGTTGCGAGCGGCAGTGCCTGTCGGCACTGTTTCTGCATTGCAGTGAGGAGCTGCAGCGTGAGCTGGCCCATGGGTTGACGGGGCGCCAGTCACTGCGCTTCTCCTTGCGCCTGTCGTGCAAGCTCCTCTGCGGACTCTGGGTTCTCTACCTCAAGAAGGCAGGGGCTGTCAGAGGTGAGATGCCCGCTTGACTGTGACTGCTTCCCTTGGGGGTAGCTACTGAGGTGGCTCGGCGGTTGGTGTGCTCGGCCACTGAGCCAAACGACCCGGGTTTTATACCACTTGTGGCGGCTACATTGCAAAACGCAAGAAGGTGCCTGTGTCCTGTGCAGTGGCAGTTATCTTTAAAGATCCCCAGGTGGTTAGAATTATGCCGGAGCCCTCCACTATGTCACCTCTTTCTCTCTTCTTTCACTCCCTTCTCATCCCTTCCCTCATGGTACAGTTCAGGTGTCAGCTAGGCAGGTACTCTGCCCTTTCCTTTGCTCAAAAGCAGTTTGTTTTTCTTGGGGGATAGTTTTATTGGGCTAGTGATAAGGGCAAGCATGGTATGTCACTGTGTATTCGGGTGGACTTTCTTAAGGAAATAATGTTGCGAACATGAAATGTAATGACAAAGGCCTTTTGAAGAGAACTAGTGGCCACAAATTTCATGGTGGTATTTTTCACCGTCCTTTAACTTCAAGTTTGGTCTCTCTAAGAGCAGATTGTGACAAGGCATTGAAAAGAAGTGAATTCATGCTGAGCTGAAATAATGACATTTTTCCATTGTGTACTTTAGTCATGATATGAATTGTGCTGCTTTTCTTAAAATATTTGCATGACGTGTTTTGAGACTGCTTTGTGTGTGTGGTTTACTTTCTGTGAACACATTTAATTTGTTTTGGTGCAATATTAACACATTTGTCAAGGTTCAGTTTCTGGCCTGGTGTTTTCTTTGTGTAGGATGATACACGCAGCACATCAGAAAACACGCAGCCACATGGATTGTGTAACAAGTGGTAAATAATTTATAATCGAATTTTTTCTTTCATGTTGTTTTGATTTCAACAGCCAAATGATGGCTGTGACGTAGAGTATGAGCTCAGGTTACGTGAAGCATACAAAAACTGCAGTATTGTCACTGCTTTCTTCTTTTTAATTCATGCGAACTGTTATGCAAGCCTGTCTGATGAGTTGCAAGGGCAAAAAATGAGCAGGCAGTGATTATATTGCAGTTTACGCATGCCTATCTCATATCATCTGTGACAATCATAGCCATCACTTGGCTTTTGAAATTGACACCCAAACGACACGAGAAAAAAAATTCAATTAGAAATTATTCAGCTGACATACGTGACTTCCACGTTGTGTGTCATGTATATACATTTGTCTAATACATCAATCAAAAGAAAAAAAACAAGCATCCAAAAATTTGATGTTTCTTCTCCTTTAAAACCTTCCTAAAAGCTATGGTGGAAGGTATGGAAATGCACAGTCTATGTTGCAATGTACAGTTTCGTGGCTTAAACACTGAATTTGGAAAGGACATCCAAGTCAAAATTATAGCAATATTCATTTTAGGTGCTGAACCTCGTCAACTTGTGCGAAGCATATGTATTAATCATAGTGTGTCCAGTCATCATCATCGTCGTCATCATCAGATGAGCTACTACATTTACTGCAAGACAGCTGCCTTGCCCATTGTCTCCAGTTAACCCTGTCTTGCTCTCTAGGTGTTGCATATATGATGATGTCTCTTTGTGTCATATGAACATTAGTCCTTTGTAGTATGCCCACTCGATACTTATGATTGGATGATTAGCGTTCAGATGACCACTTTATGCCCACTGCTTATGCCTTGCTTCAGCATTCTAGGACACTGCGCAACTAACAGATGCTTTTTTTCGGAGACACTAATTTTGGACTCCATCTAATTTATGTTCTTAGTAAAAGACAATTGGCTCATAGTGGCTGTGTTTATGTCTGTGATGCAGCAAAAGATGCGTTTTTTGCCGAGAAGAGAGGACTTAAAAAAAGCACATTTTTTTTCCTTCGATCTGATCGATACCCATGAAACGAAGACTGAAAAAGACTCTGTGATTTCCTAGAAGTGAATCGTTGTGTAGCTTAGCCTCACGGATTTGCAAACAAAAAATTTTCTTGACATCACCGCAGTTTATCTGCCAAAATGGTCAGTGGTGGGGACATCTGCATTTCATTTTGTGGCCTTTTCTAGCTTGTAGCAGCTCTGTTTTCAGTGAACATAGCCACTTTTGTATGAGAACGCAGCGATCTATTGAAACAAGTGAACTTTAGTATATCCCTTTAAAGAACTCGGTTGCGCTCCTCTCTTGCCTCAGTGCAATCTATTATGTTTTTTCGATTCCTAAGAACATCCTCAGACTATTCTTTGCTTTATTAGCAGTGCGAGAAAAACGGCAGCTGGTAGCTATGGTCCATGCTTGTGGCAGTCTTTTGCTACAAAGAAAAAAAGGAAAGGGGGCACAGTCCCAATGGGCACTGGAGCTTCAGTGGACGTCCGCAGGACGTCTCAGACGTCCTCAGGATGTCCAAGGGAGTTTCACTGCCCATTGGGGTAATGTTGCACACAAGCAGCGCCTGCCATGGGCAGTCTTCTCACTGCTCACTGTCTTCTCGTGTCTCGGTTTCAGTTGCAGCCAACAACTGCCTGCAGGTGCTCAAAGACAGGAAGCGGCTCAAAGTGGAAGACATCAAGTGAGCTGGGCTTCCTTAATTGCCTCAGCCATTGTCAGCTAGGCAGCTTGGCTCTGGCTATGGCTCACTGCAAACAGATTGCATTATAAAACAGTGTGAAGAAACGAGGACAGAACCCAATGGGCACTGTAACTCTCTTGGACGTCCCATGGACGTCCCAGACATCCACAGGACATCCAAGGGAATTTCAGTGCCCATTGGGAAGATCAGAAATATACGCCACCACTGGCGTCAACTCTCAGCTGACATTTTAATATTGAAATACATATTTGTATCTCTTTCCACCCCAAACCAAACAGAAACATTACCTGCGGATCACTTATAGGCATGTCATACTTTTTGAAACACATCCTGCAGCTATGCAAATTTATGCCTGTTGAGTGAAAGTGAGGGTTTGCTCATGCAAACCTTGATTTTTCGAGATGGAGACTGCCTTCGAGGCCTTATTATTACCGAGGTATTTAAGAATTGTCGCGTTTTTTAAAGGAGGTTGTCGAGCTTGCCCAGAAAAAGTTGCCACCCTCTCAGATGGTTAGTTATGCTTGTTCTTTTGGGTCCTCCCATGTTCGTACTGCTATTCATATCAGCTTTCGAGGTGTCGGTTATCCTTTTTTTCATGCACTCAAGCCTTGAGAAGCTGTGAAAAATGAGCACATTGTGTCTTTTCAAAGTTTCCACGCTTCCAAAACAAGCTGGTGAAAACACACACCGACTGGAGCCCTGCCAGAGCTGTCAAAACTCCCAGAGGTGGTCATCGTAAAAACAATTATTCTACAGTCATTTCGGTCTCCTGGCTTGAGATGGTTTTGTGTTTGGTCTTTCAAATGTCGGCACATTTTATTTGTTTTCAGACATATCACACCTTGTATAGGGGAATTTAGCAGCGTTCAGCTGTCGTCCGCAGATGTGAAAGCAGTGCCTGAAGGGATAAAGGGAATCTGGCCAGCTTGGCCAACTTTCTGTTCTTCTGAGCAGGTTGCATTTCACTCTAGAGCCGAGTTAGCTGGAGCCAAGTCTAGCCTTGTGATGAATTTGGCATTGCAGACCTGTTTAGACCATGTGTACTGTGCTCCTTACACTTGATATGATGTGAATTGGTTATGCTTCAAGCTGCGCCTTGGTTTCAGTGCAGCTTTTTGAGGTATGGGATGGGAACCAAATGAAATTTAAGGTCTGACGAAATCTCGTCTGGTCGGGTAGTAAGTAACCCATTTCAACAGAAAAAAAGGCAGACGCCGACCAAAGGTTTTTGTCAAAACAGAGTGAACAAGGCTTCCGTATGGAAGCCGAAACGCCTGTTTTCACAAAAACCTTTGGTCGGCGTCTGCCTTTTTTTCTGTTGTAATGAGTTATGGGATGGGACCATAGTCCCAACGAAAGCTTGTGCATGACGACGTCTTCTTATGAGCTTTAGAACACTCACAGCAATGCAAAGCACCATTTACGCATGCTATTTATTTTACAATTTTATTTACAAATACTGCTGTCTCAGCGTGAGACTTAGCAGGAGTGATTTGCAGAAGAAATAGTAAAACAAGCTTTAAACGTCACATCATTAGTCGGCTCCTTTAGAAACTCTTCAGGGGGTAGTGTATGAAACAATTCATCCAAGTTGTTACGTATTTCAGCACTATATGTGGCAGAAATGCCAGTTTCGAACAATTGAGAGGTGATCTTGAGGAAGTAATGTTAATTGGGTGGAGCACTGTATGGTACCTGGTAAAAGGCTGTCCTTGCTATTCCTTGGGTAAAGCGGACTCACTTTGAACACTCGTCAAGCAAGAGGGCCAGGGCCACACTTTAAGCCTCCTGCTCTCATTGACAGATGTTGTGCTCTGGGGGGGAGACTGGAATTTCATGTGAAGTTGCACTGTCATGTTTTTTTTTTTGCTCAAAAGAGCTCTGACTCAACTTAAATGTTTGATTATGTAACCACAGTAAAACTTCATTTATGCGGACCTCAAGGGGGCCCGGTGGGTAAAGCATCCTAATTATCTAAATGTCGAATAATCAAATGACCTCCCCCTCCAATAAAAAAACTGCCAAAAACAGTTCCAGTGAAAGAAATTTATTTAGTGAAAACCTTGGTGGTCGTCATCTTTTAAAATTAAAATCTTGTGAAACCCATTTTTCGCAGTTCTGTCATATGCCTTGATTCGTGCACATTATCAAGAGTGCAGGAAGCACAACTGCATGCTCCATAATGGTAAAGATTCTCCGCGGCTTCTCTCAATGTACAACATGGCAGGACTGGACCTCTCTTGCATATGGCATCACGCTTGAGGAGGCTTCGCCGCACAAATGACGAACAGTTTGTGATGAGCACGGAGTTTCCACGCACTGCAGAACGAAGACGGAAGTGAGGGGAGTGTGCATCAGCACCAGAGCAGCAGGACCCCTTCGAAAAACAAAAAACATTATCAAGACAATCATTTTTCTAAATGTGCAGCAATAGGCTCGGCTGGCTGGCTGGCTGATCGCACGGCTGGTAGCCGCCTTCGCCGCTGGCTGGTGGTGAAGCTCCAAAAATGAAACTATGTGTGGCCGGACTCAGCCTATCAACAATGCCCTGCCGATCGTCAGCACAGCTGCAGCGGCAGCCCCGTTGACAATGAGGGGCACGGGAAACAATGTAATATGTTTAGACGATTGCTTGCTGTGCCTGTCATACCTTGGCACACCACCACTTCGGGAGCCTATCTGAATTAACCGATACCAGCACCTAGACACCCGAGTGAACAAGCTTCCGATGCCATAGACTTACATGGGCGTTTAGCGGGACTCCGGTGGCAGTCCGAATTATCCGAATTTTCGTATTAGTGAGGTTTTATTGTACTGTCACTAGCTACTGTTCGTGTTAACTACTTCTTAATCAGTGCTGACTGCTAGCTGTGTGATAGTGTGTAATCAAGCTTGGACTCTGCTTGCAGCCTGCCCATCTCCAAGCGGTCAAAGAAGGGAGTGACTAAGGCTCCTCCAGTCGTGCGGGATGACTTTGGCAAGGTGCCACACGCCTGGACCACCACACCCGAGAGTGTCATTGTGGGCCAGCTACCAGGTGGGTGCTGACAGCCACACTCGCGCCGCTTGTGTGGCACCACTGACTGTCATGAGTTGCAGGGTGTCTAGTACCTGTGAAGCTACATCATGAAGTTGCACCACTTAGGTGTATGCATGCATATTTCTGTTATCCAGGTATGAGCACAATCCAGGTTCATTATCTTGGCCGTGGTGGCCCCATTTCGACAGAGGCAGAATGCTAAAACACTCGTTCTGCGGTGCAAGGCACACAACAGAATCTCAGGAGTTGGAAATCATCTGGATCCCTCCACTACAGCGTCTTTCATAGCCCATGTGGAGCTGTAGGACATTGATCTCCACACTCCACATACCAATTTTTGTCACAGCGAGATTCTCACCAAAGTAGTTTGAGTTGTATTGGAAGCTCTTACTTCAAGCATAATGATCTAAGCAGTGTCTTGAAAAGCATGTCTGGAAGCCACAGCATAAAACCATCGATTGCACCTATAATGCATCAGCTGAATATATGATGTACCAGCTAGATGAATGGCGTGGTGTACTGTAGCTTTTGCAGCAGATGGTACGCACTGAATGTTGGGATATTCTTGTGCCTAGGATATTCCACGTTTTGGAACCTATATAATAGCGCGTGCATTAGATGTTCATTAGATGGCAGTTTTCTCCAGGACATAAACGATTTTGCTGGGATGTCTAAAAGAGGAATGTGGTTTACACAGGGGTGGTTGGTCAGAATGCTGTGACACTTGTACATGGTTGTCTGCACCTTGTCCGTTTCACTGTTGCACATTCATTCTCACATTGAGAGGAGGAAATAAATACCCCAAGGGTAGTTGAGTTATCAAGAAATAGGGTGACCTAGAAGACAGCTGGTGTTGGGTGTGCTGTTGTCACCTGTGCACACTTGCCGCATGCACTCCCACACACCCTTAGAACATGTGAGGGTAGTGGTCTCAATCTCGGAGGAGATGCCCTCAACTCTGCGTAACAAGTTCAGCCAAAAACCAGCTACTTAGTGCATGATGAAGGGAAGGGTCATTTGGTGCCAAGCTTTCACCTGTCGTAATCCAGAGAATGGGTTGGAGCCAAAGGTTCACAAACAAAAAACATTATATAGAAAAGAGACAATGCGGAGGAATTCCTAATCACTAGTAACAGCACATGCAAAGTGATTCCAAAACAGTGCAGGACATGCATACTACATGCATACTACAGAGAGGCTACAATACAAACACCAAAAGTTCAATAATACACGAGAGACACACAAAACAGAACAAAATTTGTTTATCTGGCACAGCGACAGTCGGACGACCAGAGGAGCACGATGGGCCGTCCCGCCAACTGGGAAGCACTCCCGCAGAGGTCCGTCGCTGGGCAAGTGGTGTCGACCTGGGAGTTGTGCAGGCATGCTTCTCTGAAGCTTGACCTACGACACCAGCTAACTGATGGCACTGAACATACTTCACATATAAGGCGTGCTGCAACTGTTTGTTTCTTTGCGCCAAGGAAGGCATGCACATACACACAGTATCAACCGTACAATTCCTCTCACCATCCTTCCGGGCGAGCATCGCCTTTAGTCAGGCGAGGAGAGATGCTTCTAGAAAACTCGAGTAGTTTCTTTCTGACCCAGCTCCACCATGCATGAGCGAAGTGGAGAGGAAATTACTCAGCATACTCGAGGTTACGCACTCTCCTTTGGTAACCGTGGTATGTTTCTCAATGGTTCTCGAACCGTCTACAGCGCGCACGGGCAAGATTCCTTCGCGCTGGCTGTGCCGCACTGGCTTTCCAAATGTGTACCGATTTCTGTGGCAGCTGTCTAAAGGTCCAGTAGTTAGAATGTCTTCCAAGTATCTCGCACTTGCACAACACTTGCGTTTGCGACAAACCCTTGTCTGAAGTTGTCACCATGAAGGCAGAAATGGAAATGGACTCTGTGACTGTGTCTCCGACTTTATGTTTGAGGAAAAAAAAAACCCTTGGCAGTGATTGCTACATGAGGCTTCTCTCTCCTTCATCCTTCATTTCCTTCACGCAGAGGTTTGGAGATAGTCTCGATCAGTTCAAGTAAGTGCAATGCTGTTGGAGGGTTCGTTTTTATGAGCCTTTGGCTGGACCGCTTCATACAATTTCTGTTGTTCAAAAAAAAAGGATCATTGGCTCTGTGCGGCTGGGTTTATGTCTGTTTAGCAACACAGCATACATATCTGTTGCTCACAGAATTGGATTAAAAAAATAGGGCACATTCTTTCCTCTCCACTATAACTAGTAATGTTGAGACCTAAAAGAACTCCATGATTACTGCATGGAAAAATTGCCAGAGGCACTTAAGGAGCTTGCGTGCGAGTAATGCAAAAGCATTGCAATTCTATTCCAATTTCATTCTGATTGTATAAAAGGTATGTTTAAATTCTATTTCTGTTCTATTCTATTCTTTCGTAGTTGGTGAGCAGTTGTAAGTACTAGTGTGGACTACTAGTGGTTAACATTTCATATTTTCCCACGTTTGATGATGTCCAATCGTTTTGAACATTCACTAGTTTTGTAACGCAGTCTTCTTTTTTGAACGGCGTCATGGTTTCATGTCGGTGAGCCATCTAATACTTTCGCATTAATAGTGCAAAACTTGTCCTATAAATGCCATTGATATAAAAGCACCTTAAAACAGAAAGTGGCACCTGTCTTTTATTGAAAGGCAACAGGAGGTTCTGACGATTGAATTCAAGACAGCAGTAGCAGCCTTTGCCGTTTTACAGAGATGCAGAATGTGAAGTTTAAGGTTTTAAGCCAGGCCCGTGTGAACAAGCCCACATAGGCCTCTGTTTGTGCCATGCCTACTTCAACCCTGAGCTGCCTCCATGCAGAACCATTTGGAACCCCTGATCTGTTTCTGGCTGTAAGCACTCTGATTAGCTACCTAACTTAAATCCAACACAATTGAGGCACTCAGGTTCAAAGTGCTTACCTGCTGTTTGCCTTTGTAGTATTATATTCGAACCACTCTTCAGCTGGAACCTGGAAGTTTGTATTTGGAGCCAGGGAATGCCGGCTAAACTCCCATTTCAAGAGCTTAACATCGGGGCTACAAGTGATTAATATTAAAGGAAATATGAATATGCAAGCTGTGAATGCAGAAATGATTTTTAGTAGGGTTGTGTGAATATTCGAACCTTTCAAATATCGAAGATAACAATGCAGTATTCAATTCGAGCTTTGAAACCAGTATAAGTAATATTTTAAAGCCTCGAATATTTTTGAAGTATTTCGAAGTTCGAGAATTCAGGAAAACATCCTGCTGGAAAAAGCAGTCAACGGCCTTATGCACACTCTGACACTTGCGACTCATAGCTTCCTCTGGCAATAGTACGAGCATGCAATCACGTATGCATGGTGCAGTCATAAGACCATATGCCACACGAATGAGGTAGGAGAAATTGCGGCATCAGATGTAACATGTCTGAAATTTTGGCCTCGGTTGTAGTACACTGAATTCTGTGGGATGCATGACTTGGACCACGCTGGCCTGGAGTACGAGTTATGTTTGAAATTTCAGTGTTCAAAAAATCTATCTGCAACTTTTACATTTAACGTCAGCAGCTTATGTAATACGTCTCATGGTAAGGGCTTGAGACTATGATGCTTAGCGCACTTTGGCTTGCTGCTGATTGAACACTGCGTGATGCAAGTTTGAATGCATTTTTTGTTTCTTGTGTATTTTTAATTTTAGTTGCCTTACTGAATTTTGCAAACCCCATCATTCAGCATATACTATTCAGCCCTAATGAATTGCCTTTTTTTTTACTACTACATTTCCAGTTACAAACTATTCGCTTCGTATTCACTTCGAACTCAAAACTCACCATTTGCACGTGCCTAATTTTTATTTGTGCTGTACGTATTAGCTGAAGTCTTTCTGTGCTGGTGATGATCAGATGTGACCTCTCATCAGCAGAAGGGGATTCTACTTTTCTGGGGTCCGTGTTCGTACCGACTGAAAGACAGTGCCAGTTTTGCTAGAAGGGTTTGCAGCTCAGTCCAAGCCAGATAAATGGAGTATTTAGTATGCGTAGAGGCAAGATGTGTCCACTGCGAGAATGAGGGTGATGTGATATGTTTAGTCGAGCTAGTTGGTGCAGCATTCTAAACAAACAAAAACAATTTACAAGCAGGAAGAAGACACAGAAAGAAACTCTCAGTGTGCCATGTGAAAAAGAGTTGTATCTGGATGCACTTGGCTGAATTTTTTAGGTGTGTGCACTTTTTTCCTGGACAACTGCTTATGTTCTGCATTTTATTTATTAACATCTGACTTGCAAATCAACGCTCGTGGTGTCTGTTTCTTCTTTTGCCCTCCGTCTGTTTACAACTTTTATCTTTTTGTTTGAAAAATGAAGATGATTGATGTGCAGTATGAAGAACAGTAAGGCAGGGCAGTTTGCAATGAGATGCATGGCACTCATGTACTGGGATGCTTTTGAAACTGTGAAAAAGAGGGGACAAATAAGGAATTAAAACAGGGCAGGGACCATTCCTGTTTTGTGTGTTTCAAGCGCACTTTGATTCCTTTTTCGTCCCATCTTTCTCACACGCTGTGTTAAAAAGATCCAAAAACACGAGCCAACTCCCACAGACCAGAATTCGGATTGTGTGCCTGGGTTCATCGAGTGTTCCATATCACAGCAGTCTGCGCCACTTGTCCAGCAATTGTCAGTGTGTGTTCCGTCGTCGCAGCAGATGGCGAGGAGGGCCAGGCAGCAGCCACCGCCCACGTGGTGGACCGCAGCACCATCACACTCCCCGAGGAAGCTTCACTGCACCGGACCCACCTGGGCGAGGAGGAGAGGGACGCCCTCGCCCTCCACGAGGCATGTGCTATGGGTGCATTTTAGGAGCCGCTGATTAGTTCAGCAGTCATCGCAGTTGACCTTAATTAACAGGAGGCCCATTTGTGATGTGCAAATCATCGAAAAGCTCTGTGTAGACATTCCGTGCCCTCTGCTGATGGTGACTTCGCGAAAGAAGAGAATTCTGAGAATAGCGGGGACAACTATTGGTAATATGCAGGAAGGATTATTCCCAGAATTCTGATTGCCTCCTCCCACACATGCAAGAACAAGAGAGGGAAATGAAATAGACATCGTAGCATATGTCCATCATGCAGGATGTGGAGGTGATTTGACCATAGGATGACGAGGTCTAAAGTTAGCCTAGATTCGAAGATGCAATAGAGGAAATTTGTGAGGAAGAAACGCTTTGGTGAGATATGAAAAGAGGGAAAGTAGAGGAGCTTGGAATCTCGGTCAAGAAGAGATATGGCGCTTTAACCGACGAGGGCGACCTTAGTGTCACGCAGGTAATGCGTAACCAGGGTTTTAAGATGTATGCAGAAGCATATGTAACAGTACTGGAAAATACCTACAGTGGCTGCACAGTGACCGCAGTTCTCAGCAGGTAGAGGGATAAATTTCCAATCAGGAACGGTGTCGGGCAGGGAGATACAATCTCTCTGCTACTGTTCAACACATGTCTACAGGAGGCTTTCAGAGGGTTGGATTGCGAGAGAAGAATCAGTGGACAAAACCATAGTAACCTCACATTTCATTGCTCTGCTAAGTAACTCGGGAGACGAATTGCAGCACACGATTGAGGAACTAATCGCTCGAGGTTGACTGGCAGGGGCTAGCTGCTATTACCGGAGATGAGTGTGGGAGGCATTTGTGCTGCAGTGGGCCTAGCCAGGCTGATGCAGGTGCCCACATACAGCTCTTTGACCTTATCTAGAGAGCAGATATTGTCTACTTGCAGAATTTGATAGATTTCGCCTCTTGTTTATTTGCCTGAGAGATATTGTTGTCATATACTTGCACATACTTGGACTGTCTGCTGCTGCATGGTGGAAGTGCACAGCATGGCCCAGGAGTAGTGCCTCATGCTGCTGTGAACATCTTAACATGTGACGTGTTAACTATGAACATGACTAGAAGCTCTGCTATGTATTGTCTGGTGAATGACATCTGTGAAGTCCTTGTGCGGCTTGGCAGGTGCAGCATCTGTGACACACTGAATATCCCATTTGAAAGAGAGCATTCGGAACTGGCACTAACAGAAGTGGAACCAATTGGAATCCATTTGGTTTCTGCTGGTACCGCTTTGGTTCCAGTGGTTCCAGCTGTGTTTTGGCCAGTCAGATCTTTTCCGAGTGGAATCGAGCATCATCCTCTTAGCGATCATCACAGTGAACACTGGTCCTTTGTGGTGTGGGCCTATCCAAATCACAGAGAAGGTGGTTGATGGATGTGCTTGCCCACTTGTATGGAATCGTAGTGTGTTGTTGTGGTACCTCCAAAATAAGCTGACCAGCCAGCAGCCGGTGTCTCACCCCTCGCCACACAGGCCGAAGGAGAAGGAGAAGGTGACTTCCTGGAGGAGTTGGACAGGCTGTTGGAACTGAAGGCTAACCGGGAAGCACCGCTGGTCTCTCCTCCTCCAGTGCAGGAAGAGGCCCCTGCGGCCGTTGTGGGAGAGCCCATCTCTCCCATTGCCAAGGCCGACGGCCTGCCCCCTGCCAGGTAAGTGGGCACCGAGTTGCCAGCTCACAGGCCTCGCCACCTTTCTCTCGCCCAACAACGGGAGTGGGGCAGTGGGGAAGGCTGCTTGGTTTTGCTGCTGCTTTTGCTGCCGCTGCCTTCACCCTTTGGTGCATCTTGAGCTTTCCATCATTGCTTTGTGCTGCTTTGAGCATTGCAGTTGTCAGTACTCCTCGCAGGTAGCTTTCCATTGGTTCCACTGACCACATTTGCCTCTGCTTCACATCCGCATGGGGACATTGCCAGGTCTGAATTTGAACACTGTTGTGTCGCCCTCCCTATTTAGCCTCAGCTGTGGCCACACTGCTCAGCACATGCAATCTCGTCTAGTGGTAGCCTTAAGTGCTGCCATATTGCAAATGGAAAAAATTTTAATTTCCAGCTGCATTTATACGGAACCTTCAACAAATTTGTGCTAGTACTGTATTTACTCGCGCATAACCCACCCCTGCATGTAACCGGCACCCCTAACTTTGAACTCCACGAAAAAAAAAAACCTCATTTATAAGCCGCACGTTTACCTGAAAAAAAAAAAATAGAGTACTAGAAAGATACAACTGCACACTCAGTGATCATTTTGTTTTCAGAACATTTATTCAAACGACCACCATCACATCACTGGTTGTCCGATTCTCAATCGTCGCTGCTCTCACTGCTGTCATCCGAGGCTCATCGCCACTCTTAAAGACGTAGTCATCCTCGGAACCATCCCAGCTGTTACTGATGGCACATTTTTTAAAGGTTTTACGCGCCAAGTCAGCCGATATCGCTTTCCACACATCCACGATCCACTGGCACAGCAATGGAATATTGGGCCTTCGCACGCGTCCTGTTGGTGTGAGGGCGTAAAGGCCGTTGGCCATCCACTGGCATACAGCCACTTCACATGTGCCTTGAATGGCTTGTTCAGGCACACGCCGAGTGGCTGTAGCATGGACATCATGCCGCCAGGTATTGTAGCGAAAGCTACGTTGGCCACGAACTCTCAGTTTCGCGGTGCTCACAGTCCCACCGTGGTCGCACCACGTGACCAACCATGTGACTGGTCATGTGGCCAACTGGCTAACCAAGCTATGCCTTAGCTTTCGCTACGTATATCCTGGCATAGCCGAGCTAAGCCACTGCCAATTTTTGTAACGAGGTCAGTGCCAGTCTCGGTGAGGCGAGCCTTCACCGCATCAGTGCAGTGGGCTCGGAAGGAATCCAGTACGAGCATCCAGTACAAGCAGCAGCTCTGTTGCCGATTTCTTCGGCAGTGGCTATAATCTTTAGCTTCTATTTTACTGTGAAACACTGCTGGCGAATTGCACTCATGACGCCAAACCAAAGCTTGCAAACAGTGCAAACTGGGGTGTAGTGCACGAAACAGCACCTGACACTATGCTCAACAACGCTGGCTGAAGAAAACGGGGCCAGTGGCGTGGGTGAATATGAATGTGGATTTGGCTATGCCATTCGTTGGCCCCTCATCAGTTTGACAAGCGTTGATGACAATGGGGATGGCGGACTACACGGGGGAGGCCGCCGCGCATTGCCGTGAGGCCACCCCTCCCCCCCAAAGAAAAAAATTCGCAGATAACCCTCACCCAACTTTTTAAACGCGTTTTTTCAAATATTGGTGCGGGTTAAATGCGAGTAAATATGGTACCTTGTGTCATCAAACATTTAAATGATCTTCCTCAACAAAGAGCTTCCACAACTGACTGCCAATGATTTCATTAGAACCTGCAGATACATTTCATAGAGAACTGAATTCACGTGTCCATCGTTCATGTTTTCTGTGCTGGTTAATTTTGTTTATTGCCATTGCTTCTTTTTGTGCATTATTTGGGGACATCCTAGGGTAGTATTATATACCGTATTTATTTGTGTAATGAACACACTTGCATAATTAATACGCTCTCTGCTTTGACGGTCAGAAAGTGCAATTTACTTTTTACTCGAGTAATAAGCACACCCTATTGCACAGTCTGCTGATGAAGTTAGTGAGTGGTAGCAGATGCCCTTTTTTAACATCGAAGCTAGTCTACTGTCTGTCAAATGGCAGTATTTGAATACTTTTCTCTTATGGAATGAATCGCATTTATCTAAATAACTAAATAAATAATTAATTAAATGAGTGTGTTCAGCTGGAACATCTGCTTTCAGCTTGAAAGTGCCATTTCCAGCTGCTAACTCTAACCAGAATTCCTTTGCTTCTAGCTGGAAAAGTTACTTTCCAGCTAGAAATAGTTTCTCTATTCCTATATGGGAATGTAATTATCTATAAGTACCATATATTGCCACACATAACTCGACCTTTGTTGAAAAAAACGGCTATCTGAAATTGAGGGGTTGACCTATACAGCTAACTATTTGCGGGGTCTAAGGCAGCTTCGCCCAAGCTGCATGTGTACACACCATGTGCCGGTGCCTGTTTATGGCAAGATGTAAGAAGCCATATGAGAAAAGAAAAAAGAAACTGGAGGGGACACTTAGGCACGGCCTTAAGAGGCTCCGGATAAGGGTGTTCGAGCTTGGCTTTAAAGTGCTTGCATTGTGTAGAGTACAGGCCACCAAGTGTTCATGCTGCGTAAGAGACCTCAAAAGCAAGCGGGAAATTAACAACACTTTTTTTTTTAATTAGCTGTGGTTTAAACATCGGTTAACCCTGGTGAGAAGCGAAAGCTTCCTTGCATGGCTACGTTCACAAACGCCACACACACTGCCGATACGGATTGTCTGTAAAGCGTCGATGAAATGTTCGATGTCCAATGGGGCAGTTGCCACCTGCCACGGTGGCCAGATTGTGATGGCGTCAGTAGGCCACATGACGTGCCACGTGACACCTGTCACATGACCGCACTGACGCTGCCCTCTTGAAAACCTAGCTAGTGAAGTTTCGCTTCAAAATTACCACTTCCACACCTCGTGGTGATCCTCGGTGCCGGGCTTTCGCACAAGACCTGGCAAAAATTTCAGCCAGAGAGTAAGCACCCCTCTCCTTGTGACCCTTTCTTCCCCGCTTTGACTGTTATGTTCAGGGCTCGAAGCAGCACCCCACCTCTGGCGCTCCGGCCACCACCCAGCCCCTCTCTGGATGTGGTGGAGGCAGCTCCGGTTGCAGCCGAGGCCAGTGTGGCAGCAGCCGAGGCCGGCGTGGCAGCAGCCGAGGCCAGCGTGGCAGCAGCCGCTCCTGAGGTGCCGGCTGATGTGCCCATGGAAGAAGAAGCACCCGTTGCTGAACCAGCAGCCGCTCCTGAGGTGCCGGCTGATGTGCCCATGGAAGAAGAAGCACCCGTTGCTGAACCCACTGCTGAAGAACAAGCTGCGGCCGCTATGCCACCACCACGACAGCCGTCACCACCAAGCCCCGCTGCACCCCCCCAACCAGGTTTGTTGCTATATCTCGGGTACCTATATATCCCAGGTGAAAATTTCAACTGGGACTATTTGGTTCCAGTTAAAGTGGTTTAAGGAACAATTTTGCACTTCATTGGTCCAGTTACAACTGGTTCCAGTTGAACTGGAAGCTTGTTCCTTAAACCAGTTGGCAACTAGTTCCAGTTGAGCTGGAAATTCGTTGTTGAAACCGGTCACTGGTGGCTCTTCAGGAAGCACGTCATGTACGTACAGGCAGTGTAGTTCACCAAAGCCAGAGAGCAATGTTGCACTTGAAAATTCATGAATGATGTGCCCAGATTTTAATGGGCTACACTGTCTGCATGTAGCTTGTCCCTGAACATTCAAGTGATGAAAGCACAGCAGTAAAAAGATCTGTCTAAACCTTACATTTATTTGCTCCATAATGCCTTTGAAGTTTTGCACATGCAAGACGCCTCTCAGCTTTTATTGAGTCCTGAATCTTCTCAATCAGGATTGCAGTCAGGTCCTGCATTGTTGGGGAGATGTCAATCTGGTGCAACATCCCCCAGTGGGACAAGGCTGCTGCAACAAAATAGCAAAATATCACACACTTGATAATGTATACTCATTAAAGTAGGCTTACCTGTAATGACCAGCTTTCTCTGAGGCAATAGGTCAAGGTTGCTGCAAAACGGAACATAATAGTTCATTTTTATAGGTGACAAGAGAATAGCACACAGCAACCACTACAAACAAGCCCAGTAATTTACTTTACCAACGCAAGTCTATAAGCCGTCAAGGGATGCTCTTGTGGCACTAAAAAGCAGTTGTGCTGAGCAGAGTTTGCTTCCACATGCACTTTGGCACACCATCCGAATGCGTGTCCACTTTTCAGTTGTAGATCTCAGTTGCATACATCACCACCCTTTGTTTTAATGCACAGCAATCGAGTTTGGCAAAACAGCCAAATAGTACGTGAGCATAAAAATATAACTTGCCGCTAAATGCGCTAAAATTTTTACATTACGAATGCAAAAAATAGCATAAAGTTCACTTCAATGAGCGAGCTGAGTACAGACCTGGGGGGGCATGATTCCAGCCGGTGAAAACGAATTGTAGTCCTAATTCGTACTGCTGGGTCCACTTTGCCGGGTAGTAAAAACAAGTAAACTGTCTTCCTTCAGCCCCATCAAGGAAAGGAGTGCTGAAAAATCTCGCCAAGAATAGTAAGCGAAAAGTTAATTCCATGTCGAGGATCTTCAAGCACAACGTTCCCATGGAACGCGATGAGAAGTCGCACACGCCGTCCTCGCAACCATTGCCGCCATGGCTACCCTAGCTCATGCGGAGCTTGTGAAACTGATGCTTATTGACTGACTGATGTTGCTGAGAGGAAGAAGGAAAAGGAAAGAGCACGGGCCTGCCTACTGGCTCAAGCCGGGCCACGCTCGCTGCCGCGTGCTGAAAGTTGGAGGGGTAAAGGATAGGAGAGCAAAGATTGAAAGAAAAGACTCGCCGTGCTAATAGTCCCCGGGCCGATCCCGGAGGCAGTGCAATACCGGGCCGACCCATGCCAGAGGGCTTCAAGCCAAGTACTCCGCCATATTTCAATAATAAGTTTAATATCTAGGTCCAAGGACCCGCTACAGATATTAAATCGGGTATCAGGTATTGGTATGCTTATTATGCTTATTACGCATATATGTATTGCACTTATATGTTATTATACGCTTATTATGTATCGTTCCCTTTTTATACTTAGTACTCTGCTTGCTGTGGCACAAAAAAGTTAATAATTTTTAAATTGTAACATATTACTTTTATCACAGCTGTAACCGCCGTGCACAGTTTGCGCTATTATTGATAAAATGCATTGCGAACTCCAACGCGATGGTGGCGTAGAGAATGACACCGCACTATCTGCACCGCCGGTCCGTGCACGGCAGTCACGGCATTGATGGTGTGTCAAGGTAGTTGCAGTCAGAAAAGTTTGTTTTGGTGGTTGGACAAGTATAAATAAATAAATATAATGTTACCCTGCCCGAAACATCTGTCACAACGGGCTAGAGTGTGGGCTTAATAAAAAGAAAAAAAATAGCTGTAATAATAACGCAGGCACACGATATGTTCATGCTGCAGCGCAACCCATGCAAACACGCAATGCAGAGTTGGAAGTTGCATTATTCGTCAGAAGAGCATCTACGGGCATTTTTGCATGCAGCGCACACAGTGCGATTGTATTGATGGTGGCTGATAAGCAAGCTAATTTCACAGTATGTGATGCGGGGGTGTTGACTTACATTCGAGTTGACTTACAATCATGTAAATACGGTAAGTGAACTTCAGCTGTAATTGTAAGCTTCCACATAGATCATTCCTTTGAAAAACTGTGAAAATTAAATGGGCCATATAACTAGCATTCTAAAGCCTATCACACAATAGCTTCCAGTGCATTCTTACAGGTAAAAAAACTTGCAACTTTTTCTTGCTTTCTGTTGAGGTGGGTTTAGCTCATGCCAGAGAAAGCTCCTCATGTGCTTTAATTGCTCTGCTCTTCTTGTGGGAACGCCCCTAGGTGTTCATGTTCTTGTCGTAGAGTGACTTGTGTTGTTGTGCAGGTGAACTGCATTTTGCAGACACAAAGTTCGTTTTCGGGAAAAACTTAGCATACAGTCCCCAGAATGCATTCGTTCATTAATGCTAATAGTGAAAGGATACTCGTGAACTGTAGTGCACACTTTCTTTTCTTCTGTCTTTTTTCAGACTGCTCGGGAAGCAAATCACAGTGAGTGACATTTTAAAAATTAATGTGAACAATGAATGTGAATGAAAATGAACGAACTCATTGGGAGTAGATACGGAATGAGAATAAACATTGTAGGAGCCGTAGAGATCAGTTCAGCTAATCAGAAGTTGACATTAACCAAAGTGATTGATCTATAAGCAGGAACGGGCCAACATAAATAAATATGTGCCAGTAGAGGAGGTGCTAAACTAATAACATTTATTCTGCATTGAGAAAACTATGAAAAGAGACACATACACTAGATTAAGCTTGGAGGACCCCTTTTATAATGGCTCAGTGGCTGGTGTTCGCAAGTTCAGGGGATCGATCCCAGCTGTGGTGGTCATATTTTGATGGAGGCAAAACACGAAAGGTGCTCCTGTATTGTGCAGTTGTGCCACCGCGGAAGCTCAGTGGTTATGGTGCTCGGCAGCTGATCCAAAAGACACGGGTTCAATCCCAGCCACGGTAGTTGAATTTCGATGGAGGCAAAATGTTAGAAGCCCGTGTTCTGTATGATGTCAGCGCATGTTAAAGAACCCCAGGTGGTCAAAATTTGTGGAGCCCTCCACTACAGTGTCCCTCATAGCCTGAAAAGCGTTAAGCCCCCATAAACTGAAGAAATTGAAAAATGGTTTTTGAGGAAAGGAAGTGGCGCAGTAACTGTTTCACATATCTTGGTGGACAACCATGCTATAAGGAAAGAGAGAGATGGCGGGAGCAAAATAAAAAGGAAGAAAGAGGTGCTGTAGTGGAGGGCCTCCACTACAGAATAATTTCGACCACCTGGGGATCTTTAACATGCACTGACAGCACACGAGCACCTTCTGCATTTCGCCTCCATCGAAACGCTGCCACCATAAACTAACTAAGCTGTATTGTGCAATATCGGCGCACGTCAAAGACCCCGGGTGGTTCGAAATTAGTATTTTCTAAGACTCCACTAAGTCGTCCCTCATACCCCAAGTGTCGATTTGGGACGTTAAACCTCACAATTTACGACTTAAACTTGGAGAAGCAATTTGTTTTTAATATTGGTTTGTAACAGGTGGGTGGATCAGATTAAAAAGTTTTCAGGGATATGGTGGCTGCAGCTGGCAAAGAACAGGGTTAATTAGAGAGACATGGGAAAGGACTTTGACCTGCAGTGGGCATAGTCAGGCTGATCATGATGATGATAAAGCAGGATGAAGCAAGAAGATCCGACGCACGCAGGTCTGAGCTCCCAGCAGAGCTAAAATCAAATTGTAAACCAGCAAAGGTTCGGCGCATGCAAAATTGCAAAAAAGAAAAAGCAAGAAGACCACATGTTCACAAGGCACATCTGTCTTTGAAGCTAAGTTTTCTTTCACAAACTGATGACAATGGCTGACTGATGCAGAAATCACTGACTTTTAAGATATGATAGAATGGGGCATTCTGTTGATGCAGGACAACTTCAACTTGTTCACAGTGTCCCTTCTATAAGTAGCTGATGGAAAATTTGTCTGAATTGTGTCCACATTTGGCATTTCCTGGCATGGTTTCTCCAGAGAGAAGGCGGAGAAGGCGCCGGGTGTCCAGGTCACCACCAATTGTGCCCGTCCGCAGGCGTCGCCACATCATCATCGATGAGGAGCCACAGCTCAACGTGGAGGAGATGCGGCAGAACATGATCGAAAACGAAGCCCAGCCTCGCATTCAGGTATACGCACCTCCTCGACAGCCTAGCCCAGTCGAGAAAGACCATTTGGTACCGGCCAGGGTGCAGTGCGGACCTAATGAGATCTGATTGGTTTCAATTGGTTTTTAGTTGCTTCCAGTAGTGTTTCTGCCATTTCCATGACAGTTTATCATTCTCAATTGTATGCAGAGCTCCCATTTCTTGTGCCGGGCACTTCGGATCCAAGCTTGAATATCAAGACTTGCTTTTTCACTGTGCATTTAAATTACTTGGGGACTGTCACTGTGTACCTAGCACCATCTTTGTCATTTTATCCTACTCAGACTGAAGAGTGCGTGTAGTTTTTCCTCGATGCAAAAAATGAAGACTGGTGGATGCTACCTCTGGAGGGTATATATCGATTGGTTGTGGAAGCCTGGCTCTTCTGAACGAATAATAATGCCATTTCACTCAATTAGCATTGTGGCGTTTCATTACCTACCAGTGTTTTCAATTTTACATGGCAGCAAAAAACAGCTCTGACCAGCAGGCAGGATGACTTAGAAGTTAGAATGCAGTTGCATATAAGTCTTTGGAGCTGTTGTTAAACACCCAAACATATTCCGCATATGACCATTCGGACGGGTTGTGCTTAGAGTGCTGTCAAGTGTGTTGACAAATGTCAGTCACTGTTTTTCTGCTTCGTTTTGTAGACTAAACCTGTAAGTGTCATTACGATGATGGATGCAGTTTCATCTATCGATCTCAGCTCGTATTACTGGCAGAAAGCTGTGGATGTCATGGAGTGTAAAGACCACACTCCTTATACATGATGATGTCTTATCAGTTTAAACTCATATGCTGTTTGCCTGAATGGTCTGGCCGCTTTTGAGCGGATTATATACTCGCCTTCAGGGCTTCAAGTGGATCATCTGTTCGTGCTTCCTCGACATCGTTGTGGTCTTCTTGCCTCCTTTTCTACTTACCTCTAGACCACTTTTTATTGTTCCTGGTACTTTTCATCAAGTGTGGCTCAAGTTAATTCTGCACTGTGTCAGTTTTTCCGCTGCAAGCCCGCCATTCTTAGACATGTCGCTGACACCTCTGATGTACACAACTGGGTCCTGGCGAAGTCTGGGCTTTCAAGGGCCTCCCTGTTCACCAGCCAGCAAAGGATATCCGGAGCTTTGTGGCCTTTGCTGATATATTGTTGCCATGTCGTTGAATATTCCATCAACATAGACCATCCACTGACAGAACGGTTCAAGAAATACATTCCTTTCATCTCAGAGGGTTGAAAAACCCTCCACCCAAGAGAAAGTTCTTTCGTTGCTCATCATGTTGATGACCATGCCAAAGTGATAACCCATTTTGATGAATGGGCCCCCACTGAAGTTTGTGCCAACGCCAGAGGACTGGATCAGTGATGTTTTAGCCCAACAGCAGGGCCATGAATTTCCATTGCTTATAATTCCACGTGGCTTCCCCCTGCCACTGAGAAAAATTACTCCTTCACTGCGCGATTGTTTGGCGCTCATGTGAGCTGTTGTCTAAATCCATCCTTATCTGTTTGGTTGGCATTTCGCATTCAGTAACTGACCAGCATGCTCTTTTCTGTTTATTTTAGCTGAAATGCCCCATGAGACGACTTAGTCATGGGCCTTTGTGCCTTTAAGAGTATTCATTCAGTCACATATTCAGGTCCAGGCATCTACCACGACACAGACTGCTTTTGTTGTCACCCTGTGGAGCTGCCTAGCTGACTCGAGTGAGACCGGCGACGGACCATGCTTCTTTGCCACTTCAACTTTAATCAAGATCACAATGAACAGTGCCAAGACAGCTCATTAAGATCATCCATTGAAAGTCTGGACTCCCCTCTGACTTTGGGCTCGACAATTGCACCCAGAATCACCATAATGTCCACTCCGACAGGCCTGAGTAGCTAGCTGCCTGTGGGACCCCAGTAGCTATGTTCAGCAGCGCAGAATTAGATCCTTATTTGCCTACTGCTGGCCATCATGGTGTGTCACCCACATACGATCAGTTACATCGCTATTTCTGTTAGCCCGGTTTGTACTGCACCGTACACCACTACATTGCTTCCTGCAACAAGTGTCAGCGTAGGAAAAAGACAACTGATTTGACTGCTGGTTCCTTTTAGCTAGACTATTGGCATTACCCCCGATAGCTTTTGGCGTGTTGGCCTCGACCTCCATTTGCTTTTTTATGACATTACATTCAGGGAATAACTGGGTTGTCATTGTGAGTGATCATGTGACTACTTTTCTTCTATAGAGGACACAATCTGGGCCAGAGGGCGCTACAGACGCCAGCTAACAGCGCCCTCTCCGAGCAACTCCTCGTAATTGGTCAGGCAGGGCGACGAGCTTCGCCACTGGGTTGTGTGCGTCTGCCTCGTCCGCATGTGAACGAAACTAGTTTTGCACACGCACGCTCGTTATTTCTGGCTCACGCTTCGGCGCCGTTGTGAGAGGAGCTCGCTTCGCTCATGCTATGCTCTCTCCGCTTGTGCATGGACGCCGTTGTGAGAGAAGAGCGCGCCCGCTCGAGGGTTGTTCTCGTGCTTGGACACTGCTGCGAAAATTTTGCATGTGTTCTCGTGCTTTAGAAAGGGAACAGCTCATGTGCGTGGCATCAAACAAATACAGTGGAACCCCGTTCATACGTTTTTCACCAGACCGCGAAAAAAAAACATAACAGCCGGGAAAACGCAACAGTGAGGAAAGGTCCGAAAATTAATGAAAACAGTGCAGCTTTGCCTTGAAACAACTTATTTCGACATCAAGTGAGCTTGGGTCTTAAAAAAATCGAAAATGGTCGATTGGCATATTTTCCGCTCGCTGGAAAACACCACGGGTTTCTCGATGGCCTGGAAAGCCGCATTGCTCTCAGCGTCGCTTTGAGGTGCGACGTACCTGCGGAGGAGGTCCAGAGCCACGACAGCTTCTCCAAAGCTCGGGTCCGCCAACTCCCCGGAATCATGCGGCTCGTGCTCCTCGTCGTCATCACAGTCTGAGGCTTCACTCGCGACTGAGTCTGCAACGATCTCGGCGATACTCTGACACTCGGACGTCACGACAGCAGCATCCACGGTGACGTAGTCGTCATACATGACTCCCGTGGCACCCAGCGCATTCAAAGCTTCACTCTGCTCTTGATCATGAGAGGCTGCTTCCATCTCTTCAGCTTCCGTGGCAGTTTCCTCTCTGCCGTTCATGCGAAAGACACACCGCACGAAGCAGTGCTGTGCAGTTGACGCGCTCACTGCAGTCCACGCTGAAGCGACGTAGTGCATAGCGTCCAGTATTGACTCTTTCCGCCCTGGCTGCCTGTCGACTGCGTTCAGAACATCCAGCTTTTCCTCGAGGGAAAGCGCCTTGCGCTTGCGCGATGCCATCAAAGGACAACAAATCGCTCGCTGTGTTAGCGAGGTCCGAAGAGGCGTAGGCAACGTAGGTGTTGACAGGAGGCACGCACGACTCAGATGTGTTGAACCGCACAAACAAGAAAGACTGGATTAGCGAGGCCTGACGAGGCGTAGGCAGTGTAGCTGTTGACGGAAGGACACGGACGACTCGGATGGGTTGAACCGCACGACTGGATTGCTGCGGGCCCGCAGGTTTTACTCGCTTCGGTTGACGAGGCGAGTGGCCATCTAGTGGCAATCTCTCCAACTCGCGTGTGGCTTTTTATGGCCTCTGAGATAACCCACACGCGTGCAAGGGTGTGATCTCGGAGGCCATGGTCTTGTAGCCAATTCCGTAGCCAAGCCTGGCCAAGACTCGTCAAAATGGCGGTTGGCACGCGTTGCCCAGCCTGGTTCGGGGTGCCAGGTTGCGACGTATCATGCGGGAACGTTTTCACAGCTACAACGTAACAGCGGGGTACCCAATACTCTGGATCCTATGGGAGATATGCCGGGACCGGACGAAAATGACGTAACAGCCGGGAAAACGCAGCAGTGAGGAACGTAACAGCGGGGTTCTACTGTAGTCCAAAAGGGCACTCTTTTTCGTCACACCCTAGTTTTGTGCCCAGAGTGCATAACCACGTGGTGTACGAAGTGAAAGCTGAAATTAAAGCCTACCTTCGAATGAAACTGTGCCACAAATGCGTTTCGGGTTTATTTTTTCTTTGTCAGCTTGATCTGCTTGCTTCCGCCATGCGTGCTGGTGACGTTTCTGCTACCTTTTTCTTTTCCCTTTCCGCGGTGTTTCAATGGCTTTGGTGCTAGGCTGCTCACCCCACTGTCACAGGTCGAATCGCACCGCATTTAGATTTGTGCGAAATACGAAGCGCATTTCGCAATGTCGGTGTGCATTACTGAATCCCATTCTGTTGAGGTTTGAGAATTTTAGCATGAGCATGCGCCTGATATTACCAATATGGTAATGCATTGCCATTCTTACCGGTGTCACGCTTGCCTAGCCGCTTCTGCCGTATGGTCGTATTTACAGCAGATGGCGTATTTACCATACAGATATCTAGAAATAATAACTTAAACCGGGGCCCTTCAGAAACAGCTTTGTGCGCAATGTACGTACAGACTTGGGACGTTAAACTCACAAACCACAGGCACAACTCAGTTCTGATGTGCATCGATGGGGCACGTAACACTATTCCACGGTCGCCAGAGGTCTACAGTCTGTGGTCTGTAATCTGCAGAGCCGCACTATTACCACATGTGTATGACAGAGACGTAAGGTTAGTTCACATGGGGAATCGTGTCGGCCGAGTAAGTGCACATATATTAAGAGCCCGCCAGCACTCTCTCCTCTTGCCACAGGTGATGGATCATTAGTACTATTTTTATAACAAATACTGCAGTGCTTGATACTGCACCGGTACTTTGCATTGAACGATTCCTGCCACCGGGTAATTTCTGTTTACAGCACACACGGCAGTAAGCAAATGCGTCATTCAGGGAAGCCCACAAGTCAAGCAAGACGCTTCCCCGCCTTTAGGCAACCACGGTGCCACGTGCCACTTCGATCACCGTGTAAAAAGCTGCACACCGATGGACATAATCGGCACACTGTGCAGTTGTCAGGCTGTGCTCACATCCGCCGCACCCGCGAGGAGACAGGCGTGAGCAGCACGCAGAGAGAGAAAGCGTGCTCAGCACGCTAACACGGCCAGTCAGAGCGCCACGGTGCCGTCCCGCCCGATCGACACTTCAAAATTCCGCCACTACGGGAGGAGCACGGTGCTGTCGTCGCACGGCAAACTTTAGGTTTGGGCCCCTATAACAGGTTACCTTTAACCACCATGCTCCACGACAATTGTTCACACGACAGAGATTTTTTTTTTTGTCAGGCGTCGTCCATGACATTCTCTGCTCATGTCCCTCCTGGCATAAACTGATCAGAGCCTATCATCCCCAGACCAATGGCCTTATACTGATCACCTCAACCGAACATTGACCAGTATGCCATCTGTGTACATCTCAGTCGACCACAGTGATTGGGACAGTGCTGCTTTTACACTCGCATTCAGTTCTTCCAACCACGACTTTGTCAGGTTTTTGCAATTTTATATACCCGATGTTGCCTTTGGACACATTGCTAGCACCCAAACTACAGAGTACACATGGTATAACATCGCACAAGCTAATCTGATCTGATGCACCAACTTGTCCGTGCCCGCATAGCCACTTCGCAAACCTATTAGAAGTAGGTTTATGACTGCTGGCATTGGAGGGCTACCTTCCTCAGTGCCCACTCATTCTACTCTATTTGGCACTTCAGACTCTGAAAAGCTTCTCATTCACTGGCCCTTACCAAGTGCTCCGTCGGGTGACCACTTGGCCTAAGAAATGGCGCCCCTCGGTTGTTCAAGGGCATCCACCACCCGCGGCCACCGATCTCGTTGCTCGGCTTAGGCCGTACCACACAGCAGATCCACTCCTAGCATAGCATCAGAAAGATGCTTTTACAGCCATAGGATTACGTCAAGCTGATAAGTTTTGAAAGCAGGAAGATCAAGAGCGGTTCCCATGCTGCAATGTGGAGAACGAAAAAACTTTATTTGAGGGCCTTAGCAGTCTGGCAGGCTCCGCCTCCCAGTCAGAGAAGACTGATTGGGTTAAATTCTCTTTTGGCCAGTTCCAATTGGTCTTTCGTGACTGGGCTGCGTCTTGCACGTATGTAATACTCTCCCCTTTTACATGCATCTTCGTGGATCATTACTTCTACTAAGCAGTTTTTTCTTGTTATATTTTAGTGAAATATCTTCATACAGTACAGAACGAGCTACGCAGTGGAGCAGGACATTAGGATATAATAAAACGGGGGGTGACACATTAGGTCACTGCACCGGGTACCACTTGCTCTAGTAACACCACTAGTGGGACAATTAATTCTGGATAGCTGTTGCTTTCGCTTTGTTCATAAAAATGCATTATGTCTGTGGTGGAGGAAGTGGAAAAAAGAACTTTATCCGAGACTAGTGTTAGAGCCCCATCAAAAAATTGGCAAAGGTCAAACTCTGTTAAACCTAGTTAGTAGTGCGTTAGCTCTGCGGTTATGATTGGTTTTGGTTTTAACTGCAATTAAATAATTGACGCTAATTTGTTCTGGTCGCTAACTAGCACAGTGCAATCACTTGACCTAAGCTTTCCAACTATATATGACTGGATACTATATCGCAAAGTTTGGTTCTAACTGAAATGAACTAATTAGTGCTAATTAATAATGGTTGCTAACTAGCAGCAGCACATTTGCACTCAACCTAAGCTTTCCAATGGTATGTGACTAGATGTTGTGGTGCAAAGCTTGGTTTTAATTTGCAATTAATGCTAATTTTGCCCATTAATTATTTGACATAACTGCATAATTAACCAATGGTCTAAACTCAGTTGATCATGTGACACATACTATGCTCAGTCACATAGCTAGACAGTAGCGCAATCGACCAAGTCCTGCTTTGACTTTGGCTGATCTTGAAGGTCAAAGTACCGGCATGAGGCGTTTTCTGAAGTTGTACCCCGATGAGTAGACACCCTAAAAGAAGCACTTACTCCACTAAGGCTGGTCATAATAAATGTTTTATCTGGTCAATCGGTCCAGAAGGAAGAGGGGAGGGTAAGGGAAGGTAATGGCAGCGTTACATGGATCCAGGGATGTGCTCTGAATGGGCACTGATCTTCAGACAGTTGGGACAGTCAGAGCAGTCTCATGCCACTCTAGTGATCTTTGCAGTGGAATGAGTGTGCTTGTTCCACATTGAGTGGTATGGGTGCTGTGGAGGGAAGACATGCAGTGCATCCGGCCCTGATGTTGTGGTACCTTTCCTTTCTAGGACATGGTGATGCTGCCCAACGGCCAGGGCGTGGAGGAGCTGTTCCGGCAGCCTTGTCGCCGTATGTATACTGCGCCCAATACTTGCATCACGTTGATTTTCAGTTGCCGTGGATACCACATTGACACGTGCATGAGCTAAATCTGGCTTCATTTCAGTGCAGTGCCATAATAGAGAGCTTTAAAATAGCGTATGAGCTCTTACGTATGCTATACACAAGCATTTAGTGAGAGGTTAAAGGGGAAATCGCATAAGCACTTTAGTTTATCGTATACCAACCTGAACGCAATGACAGCGCATGCCGCAGTGGCACCATTTGGTGTTAAAATGTGAAAATATTTTGTGACACATTTTTTGCATTTGGCCAAGGTTATCCAAGTCGTATCGGGTAGATAGCCAGTTCCATGGCCAGTTAAGTCGAGTCGGGGCCCAATTTCTTATAGGTAACTGAACCGAGCAAGGTTTTTGATAATGTCATGCTGAGTTCTTTCGGGCCCTTCTGCCTAGCGCTGAAATGACTACATTTGGCAAGGCCTCCTTGGCGTAAAAATCCAAATCAAGGCAATCCACAGTCGGCGGTGGCTTGTTAGGGTCAAGAACTGTGGAATCGTTACACAGAATCGAAAATTGGGCTAGTTTATCCCTCATTCTTTATGCTGTTGGCAAATGGAGGCAAAGCAAATATCCCATGTACCATTTAAGGGCAATGAATATGCCCTTAAATGGGGTCTCCTCATCAAGTAGTATGTATCAAATGGCTCTCGGCTAGCATTATTTGTGCAAAAATCTTTCACACTGCAAACGCGCAAATGAGGACAGAGTATGAGCCTAGTGGAAGGGACCATTTCAAACTGGCTAGAACACAGTGTGACATATTTGTAAGCCAATTGAAACCAGTCAGGTTAAAGTTAGCACCTGTTGCATTTGTTGCTGTTGTTTTGTTTTGTTTTTTAACTCGAAGAGTTCTTCCTAGCCATTTCATGGCTGTGCTTTCTATACCAGGGAATTTGGCACAGTGATTTTAGATTTTAGACGGGACTCAAACCCATGACCCTTGGGTTGTGAGCTACTGACTAGGGTATGCAAGGCATGCTTGTATGGCTTGGGAACAAGCAGGGGTTTATATGTGTCATGTGGTTTTTCATATAAAGTAGTATCTATTCAACACTACCTCAAATAATATGGTTTTAGTGACTTTTGGCTTCTTTTGCATGTGTATTAAGTGGAGATGTGGCAATTAAGTCTATTTTCATTATTTATTCACGAAATGTAACCCCATTTGGCAGAGATATGCAACTTTGTATGCCGAGTTGGCAGCTACTTTTTATTTTAAGGTAGCTAGTATAGTTGTGGAGATATAAAAAATAACACCGTCATAAGGTCAGCCCTGGGGCATTGATATAATAAAAATTAAATAAAAAGCCTTTTTTTAATGTCAGTATGCTTACAAATCTCTGTTCTGTGCAATAAAGCTGTCAGTTTTTCTACTAGATGTCCAGTACTCATGTAAATAAAAGTTAAGCCCCAGCATGCATACTTGAGAACATTTCTTACAAAATGACTTTATAAAATTATTACACTTATACGTAGAAAAATGAAGTTTTATTGCTCTTTTGAATGTCTCAAATTCATGCGCAAAAAAATTTACCAATAAATATGACACTCCCTAGTGCCAAATTTGAGTGCAGCTTGATTTTGCTGTATATTGAGGCTAGGCATGTGCGAATAGCGGTTTTTTTGGTTCTAATCAAATAGCAATTTTCTTCGGATAATTTTGAATTCAATATTTCAAATACTTTTGGAACACAGAAAAGGCTAAATGGCACAATAATCATTTCTGAAATCATGTATTTTTCAAGCACACGAGGCCATTACATTTAAAAAAAAGGGAATGTATTGAAGCTTTGTCACACATTTTGAATGTGTGTTGAGGTTCTGTAAAAATGGCCATCAGTAGTTGGCACCTCCAAGCTACACGTGGTTCCAAAGTATCTGCGGGGTCTGAGACCTGTATGTCAGGCCTCCAACGCTTTGCCATTTTGGTCATTGATTGCTTTACAGATTCATGCATATGGCATATGGCAAGGTGAATGTCCGGTTTTGGCTATTCTGTGAGGCTTTTAATAAGCCAATAAGCTCTGTGACTTGGTGGTTGTAGTTCAGGCTTGCTCATGATGGTGAAGGCATTACCTGCGAATATCCTCGAAACATCCGCCGGGGGATATCTGGGATGGATATCTGTCTGGGGGCTAAATAATTATATTTGTACCTCCGTCAGAGGTCCGTGCTAGAGCCAATGGACATCGGCAGATCTCCCACAGATATCCAATGAAGGACATACTTCGGAGATCTGATGAATGTACGCTGGTTGATTGGGACATATATGTCAGCCCAACAGCAGACCCCATTCTAGCAGGTGACGGTGCAGCTCGGGTAGATTGGGCATTTTTTAATTACCTGGCGTGATGTCATTTTGACGCCACATTCGAGTCCATATGGCATTGTGACCTCGGTCAACTATGGCTCAACAGAACTTGCTAAGCCGCCATATTATGGTGACGACAGAAGTCTCTGATTGGCTGCTTAAGATGACGTTTCTGTAGAGTTGAGGGAGACGTGCACTAGGAAACCGAAATTTATTTTTTTGGCTATTCAGTCAAATACTTATGCCGTTCAAAATTTTCGGAAAACATTTCACTACCCCTTTAAGAGTACAATGTGAAGCATTACTGCTTTGTCACACAAGGGCTCTAGACTATCGCACTGGACAAACACTCCTTCAGTGGTGCAGAG
The DNA here is from genome assembly GCA_030143305.2 of Amblyomma americanum. Taxonomy (NCBI): domain Eukaryota; kingdom Metazoa; phylum Arthropoda; class Arachnida; order Ixodida; family Ixodidae; genus Amblyomma; species Amblyomma americanum. The sequence continues at coordinate 30,563 of JARKHS020029160.1, read as the reverse complement.
CGGCACGGTACAACCCTTGTCTGATTGTAGTGTCCTCTTTCACGTTTGCTACTTCACGCGAGAACCCATTGCAGCGTGCCTGTCCGTTTGCTTCAAGGAGGGATGCTAAAGCCACAAATAAAGCGTCTTCATTTGGAGCGGGGTAATGAGGCACGTGACCTGCATATTCTGAGTAGTGTGTGCCCATTCCCATGGTAAATGACATGGAGTCTACAATCAGCTCCCATAGTTGCCCATGTATGTGCTGGATGACGGTGGGACTACCAATTCATGGACTAGCAGTTTTTTGATAAATCTTACTCTGATTTGAACATAATCAGCCATGCACCTGTGCAGCAATTAAGGGGTCCACAATCTTTGCGCAAAAATTTGTCTAACTAGAGCAAGACAGTGCGTCATTTTTCACAAACCCTCCACTTAATCAGGGGAGGTTGATATTTTCTGTTTACCGTATTCATTATGCAAGAGATGGGGCAAACTGTGTGTAACCCCTCTTGCCTGCCCCGACCATACCCTCTTCATTCACTTTCCATCTTACAGTTCAGCTTTCCTCTCTTCCGCTGCTGCCTTTTCACCTTCTCTTCGTATTCACCCTATTTTTTTCAGCCTTTGCCATGCTCTTTGCCTTGCTGTAGCTTTGCTGGTTACTCTAAGAGCTGCGCTGTAAAAGCAGAATCATTCTACTGTTATTTGTTAATCGTTATGAAATGCCAGAGAAATGAGTACCTAATTGCAATCACAGAAAAAGTGAGAGCTGAGAAAATCAACCTTAAGGTTTATTCTCTTCTTTGCCTCATTCATCGTCTCATGTGCTTTTTACTCAGAGACATGCACCCATGCTACCAGTGGAAGTGCTCACCTTCCAGTCTCTCCTCTTCATGGTGACACTAAGATGGCAGTTCTCTGTCGTCGGACCACCTTAAGCGTGATTCACTCACAATTCCGTACGAACACTCATAAAAAACATCACTTTAAAAATTTTTTGTCACAAGATAGGTGACCTGAGAGTTACGATAAAAAATTGAGAAATAGAAAATTTTGACCAAATTGGACAATCTAATTGTTCCATCTCCTCTTAACCAGTCCCTCATCTCCAATTACCCCTGTCTTCTAAAGCACCCTAAGGACAGTTTTTTTCAGGTGCAAGGGATACGGAGTAGTTGTGGGATCCGGAGACCACACAAATGAAACTAGAGGCATAGCTGGCAGGTGCCAAAAATTGACATTTTTGATCTTCTGTTACATCTTTTTGTAGTTTCAGTGGTCCTGAAGTGCTGACATACTTGGGACATGTGTTCCAGTACGTAGGCAAGCATCGAAAGCATGCATCAAATCATGCCGACGACACAGCATAAAGCACTTCCCACTGCAAGAGTAACAAGCAGGGCAAGGTGACCTTCATTAATAGCCACGGCACTGGCACAGACAGAGAATGAGAACAGAATGCGGACACAAAACGCTAACCTTGACACTGCACTTCTGTGTTGCTGTTCTTTTCTCGATCTCTCCCTGTGGCCCCTTGCACTAGCGCCGCAGCACTTCCCATGCCTTCGTCGTATCCAAACAAGGCAGCGTGCACCGTTGAGAGGAGTGGCATTGTTACTCAGCAGAGTCTATGTGAATGCCGAGACCGGCTGGGATCAGCTGGGCTTTCTGTACCAAGAGTTGCTGCATGCTCCTTGGTGGGTTCTGCCCAGGACTGATTTCGGTGCAGCTGCTGCGGCTATGGCAACGAATCAGGACACTGCCAGAGCCAACAGGCCGTCAGCGTGCTGTGGCTATAGAGGAACCAGGTAGGTGGGAAACCTTCTCACAAGGCACAGCTTCTCTCTCTCTTACTTGTGCTGCTGAGCTCTGTGCCTTGGGCTCAGCAGCAGGAACGAAGGCTCTGGCTGCCTCGCTAAGGGGGAATTTTTCATTGAAGAAGTGTGGAATAAGTTGCGTCTTGCCGGTACTGGCCCAGCTTCGAAGGCTGAAATGTGGAGGCCAACCAGAAGTCTTGAAATTAAGTAGAGGACGCTACAGCATGCAGTGGAAACAAAAATCCTGAGTGTAGCATTAAAAGACGAGAGAGCAGAGTGGGTCAGGGAACAAATGCTTGTTAATGACATCCCAGTCAAAGTAAACGAGAATGACAACCTTAATGTGGAAGCATTAAACGATAATCTCGCAGATATTACTATAATGGAGTGTGCAGTAGAAGTTGGCGGGAAGATAGTTAGGCAGGATACTGACAAGTTCTCTCCGGAGATGAAAGACCTGATTAAGAAACGTCAAAGCATGAAAGCGTCCAACTCTGCAGGTAGAATAGAATTGGCATAGCTGTCAAAGTTAATAAGCGCATGATAACCAACATATAAAAGTATAATATGGATAGAATTGAGCATGCTCTAAAGAAAAGAGGTAGCGTTAAAAGCACTCAAGAGGAAACTAGGCATAGACACTGCGACTTATACACTGAAAAATACTGTAGTTAGTTGGCTGGCAGTGCTTATGTCACCTGTATTGTTTTAATGGAAAAGCATTATATGGTTCATTGGCAATGAAACCCAGCATCATTGTTGACCAGCAGCAGTGGTCCCAGAAATCCCAGATGATGTCACTGTGGTATCAAAGAAAAAAATTTCTGTAGAGACACTTTAGACTGCTTACGTGTGAGAATGTGAAAGCATTATATGTCCACGTCCTATGTGTTCGATCATGCTATGTTGCAGAATGTCTATTAGGTATGACTATGCATACTTTGTACAAACGCTTAACACCTTGCATTACTGTACTTATAAAATGCTGAGTCATGCTACATTGGAAGAGGTCTCTGCCCTGTAGTGGGTTTAGTCAGGCTGATGATGATGATGATGCTACTTTACAGAATGACTGAGTCATTACTATGACTATGAGCCATGACTGTCCATACTTTCTACAGCAATGTGAAGTGCTGAGTCATGCTGTATTGCAAGATGAATATGAGTCTTGACTTCCATAGGTCATAGTATGTTACATATCGTCATTCATGACTACACGTTTGTTTGCATGCGTTGTGACATCGTACACCAGCGTTCCGACATTTTCCGAATTTTGTGTCATGGATGGTGGACACTTTAGTGCTAATGGGACATATACTTTCGCATTAAAATAAAATTTCTTCTGAAAGGGTGAGGAATTGACCCAGGACTTTCAGATTGCGAGGTGATGCACGCAATCCCCATAGGCCATAATACCACATTGCTCCTTGGCGAACGAAGGTGAACCTAGTGTATGCGTTGTCTTATGAGTGTATGCTAATGAGTAAGTTTGTCATTAGAAAGAAAGAGGAAAACTTTTTTCAATAAAAAACGAGAAGGTAATAAATAGTGCTTTCTCATTCAAGGCATGTAAGAAGTCTGTCTGAAGAGCCCTCCGTAATTTTTCTTTTTCTGTACACAAATTTCTCTCTAATGCCTGCTGGTAGGCTGAGTAATTAAATAATAAATAAATAAATGCAGTCTTGGAACTGAGACCACTTTGGCGCTTTTCAGAACCTGAACCGGTTCCCGAAGTGGCACCAGTCCCTGAACCCGCACCAGTACCTGAACCTGCACCAGTACCTGAAGTGGCACGTGAAGAGCAGGTCATGCCAGAGGCCGGCATGGAGGCACAGGTCAGTGCATTTTACCTCAAACTGGGGTACACTCTCAAGCTGCAGTGTATGCCAAGAGTTTCCTTCTCAGCGTGCAGTGGGTAGTGGTGTGTAAAGTTTCCACTGATTTATTTATTTATTGATACTGCAGTCCAAGATGGTGGTCCGAGCAGGAAGGCCAGTACAAAATGCTTCAGTAAGAACAGAAAAAAAAATGACGATTACGATAGCCGGTAATGCTAAATTTGAGCGCAGCTCTTCACATGCCACCTGCTGCCGCTTGTATGTGGGTTGCGCCACTAGCCACCCTCCGGGATCTTCCCGTGGCAGCCACCTTCCAGTTGTCTATTCCTCCACTCTCGTCATGTCAGCTGGCATTTCGCTCTTCTACCATGAAAGGTGGCCTGTTACGCCGGCAAATACGACACGGAATCCACAAGCAGGCACCTCAGAGCTGCAGCCTAATAATAAGAGAACAACTTGGAGCAGTATCCAGTGTGGACTAGTTAATGCTGTGTTCACAAACAACTTCTCAATGTTTCCTTTTTAAAGTATAGCGGCACCAAAGATGGTCACAAGAAATTACCATCCAGCGTGAAGAACAGGAACTGCACACTCAGCATTGCACACAGGTGGGCAGTACCTGGGCTGAGTGTTGGTTGTTTGTTAGCACTAATTGCTGTGTGCTTTGAGAGGGAAGGCTGTAGAAAAGATTTACCTTCTCATCTGTTTCACAGCACCTCATTCTACTCCCTACAGCAGCCATATTTCATAACACAAATGCCCACAATGCAATCACTAATTCATAAGGTTGGTATTTAATTCTTACAGGGCAGGCTTTTGCCGAGAACAGTGCCAATTCGACAAGAGGAACATGTAGACATTACTTTCGTCATGGCCATCCCAGTTGATGGTAAAAATGTAAACGGTGGCATTGAGCATTTGGATAGTTGCGCAGATCTCACTGTTGATACTACAGTTGAATCCCGGCACAACGAATACCACTTCAACGAAATTTTTGCCACAACGAAGTATTTTTCATTCCCCGCGAAATCCCAATAGGAGTTAATGTATTAAAATTCCCTCAAAAACGAATTACTTTGTGAGCCCGCACTCGCTTCTACGAATTTTTCGCGAGCCTTCGATCTCATACAGCACCCAAATTTTGAAGAAAGGCGGGCCACTGACCGGTGAAGGCTCGCAAAAGTGCAAAACCGCGCGGCTTCAAGGGGAACAGGAGCCTACCTGTCAAGTACGTGGCAAACAGCCGGTCGTGAATGACCCGCCATTTTTGCTGACTTGGTGGTGGCACTTCGCGACATGAGCAGACAAAATCGAAAGGTTTGTTTGCTCTTGGACAATTGTTCAGCGCACCGCATTGACGACGTCAAGCTGTCAAGTGTGGAGCTGAAGTTCTTCCTGCCGAACTGTACCTCAGTCGTTCAACCCCTGGACCAAGGCATCATCCGGAGCATGAAGTCTTCCTTCCGGGAGAGGTTGATCCAGCGGCTTCTCCTGAACACCGACACTAGTAGGGAGACGAAAGTCGATCTTTTCACGGCTTTAGAAATGATGGCTGCGGCATGGAGGGCAACACGGTGCAGCGTGATCCACAACTGCTTCAAGCACGCTGGGTTTGTCGACAGCAAGGCGACCAGCACGACTGCAGCCACGGAAATTGTACCATCGTCATCGACTCCAGGGATTGACGTTGCTTGGAAATCACTCCAGGAAGCTGGAAACGTTCCTGCTGACATAGCGCTGGAAGATTTCCTCGACGCTGACGCGGACGTGATTGTCCACGAGGAACGAAGCGATGAAGACATCATCAAAAGTGTTCATGAGCCGGAAGAGCCGTGTGATCCTGAAGACGACTCCGCTCAAGATTTACCTGCCCCGGAAGCCTCATCGCAGGTACTGGATGCCTTCGACGTTATTAGAAAATTCCTTGGCACACACCATGATGACGTTGCGATGTCGCTGTTAACAGAGTGCGAGAGTCACTTGACGCCGCTGCTGGCAGTGAAACGCAAGCAGGCTAAGCTCACAGATTTCTGGCAATAAAACTGTTTTGCTGGAGTTATTGTCTTGCAATTTTGGTTAATTTCTCGGCAGCGAAATTTCGTGACAACGAAATTTCTCGCGCGTCCCGTCGATTTCGTTGTAGCAGGATTCAACTGTATCTTGATAATCTCTACAGAGCACAGTCTAAGAGTGGTCACCAGTGCAAACGTGAGCAAACTGGGTAAAACTAGTGAAGGAGCACAGACAGAGCAGAAGGCGTAATACCGACCTGTCTCTGTCTTGACCCCTGTCTGAAGTCTCTCGCTGAATGACCCAGGTCATGAGGATCCAGTGCTTGTCGCCTTATCATGCACTGCTTCCAAATGTGTCCGAAACTCTATATCGGGGGTTCTCTCATGGGGTTCTTTTTCTGGTTCCACACATTTGCTGCACCAACGTAAGTGTGACCTGTCTGTAGTGGAAGTGCTGAGGCACTGGGCAACTCCACCCTTCGTAACCTTGTGAGTAAATTCGAGGATGAAGTTGGCTTTCTAAACTGGTCCGAAATGTCATGAATGACGTCCTTCATCACGCTGTCTTCGTGGACGCGAATTAAAAATCATCAAGATATCAGAGCTCTTGACCAGACCAAGTGGCTACAATGTCTATAAGCACTGTTCCCACCTAGTCAAGTACAGATTGCAGAACAGCAGTGCAAATGGGCATAATGATGGAGATCCAGTATCTTTTGCCTGCAAATTAATGTGCGTGCAGGAGGTGGCTGAATCCTGCTAACAACATCTATTGGATGTTCACCATGTTCACTTTCCGAGGTGCACCTGTTTTGAGGTTTCTATTTATTTTCGTTCATTTATCAGTTTATACCACAGCACCAGGCTTTGCATTACAGTGTTTGCGAACAACTGCTAACAATAAACAGTGCAGCACAATCGCAGGCAGCAACCAGTATTGGTCAGCATGTACAAAATGAAACATGAATATTGCAAAGAACGAGCAAAACTTTCATTACGACAATATGGATACAACCTCTGAGGACAAGCTGTTTCATTCAGTTATAGTCTGCAGAAAACACAACATTTTGAGTGCATCTACAATGACAGTTACGGACTTTCTTCCCCTGAAATGTTCCTTACATTGCCAAGAAAATCTGTTGCAGAGTGTAGTGAACTGCAGATCTCTGCAGTTCACTATACTCTGCAACAGCCTTTCTTGGCAATGTAGGAAACATTTCAGGGGCAGGGAGTCTGTAACTGTGTCATTCCGCCAAATAGTTAGGCTGCACAACGGTGAACCTGGCCACCTAGCACGTTGTTCTCCATGCGGTAACTTCACAGTGTCACTGCGGCAGCTGGCGCCATCTGTGAGAGCCTTTTGTAACTAGATGTGCCTAGCAAATTTGTTGTAATCAAGAAAACATGTTTTTCTTGATTTTTTTATGTTGAAAGTTGGCAGTTGTATTAGACGCACACATCCAAAATAACAAGTATTGACAATATACTATGTTTTCAGAGAAACCAAGTAACTGCAAACGGGAACTATACTGCACTGTGCAATGAGGAGGGCCATGTTTTGGTTCCATAGCTTCTGCTGCATTGCCAGAAGAAGCTGTCATGGAGTATAGGTATGCTGCAGGCATACCTATACTATGGTCATTTGAAGAAAGCATGTGTATGCATGATTTGTGTGTAGTTTTGTGTAGCTTGGCTGAGACATTGGTGAGGTTGCGCCGCAACTGTTGCATGTATAAGTGTTCACTTGTCCATGGCATCCCTGCAGGAGCCAGCTGAAGAGGGTAGCAGCCTGGAGGTGGCCAGAAGGCCCTCACTGCTACAGGAGGACACCACAGGTGAGAGGGGCTGCACTGCTGGCTGATAGTTTTTCGCTGGTCCTTGATTAATGAAGTCTTATTCACCTTAGTTGTGGAGGTAGATTAATGGACAACTTGTAGAGGGTGCAGCGGTCTCATTTGTGCAGTGTTTTCCTTTTTTATTTTCGTTTGGTTAAGAGAAGTGGCGGCATTAGCAGCTTCCCCACTAAAAATCTTTCACCGAGGATGGGGTGGCTGCCCCCTCGCGGCCCCTTTTAAATCTGCCCCCTGGGTACCGCTGCAGCCTACTTCGTTCAACGTACCAGAAGGGGACAGTGCAAAGATGGCAAGATGAAGAGAGATGATGCAAGCACAGTGCCATCTCTCTTCGCCGACCCATCTTCACTCTGTGCTCCTTTTCAATAAATCTGCCCCTGCTTATTTGTTGCACCAGTGGCCGGGAGCGCCACGTGTTCTGCAATATCACTGCTTGCAAGTGCAAGTGCTGCTGCTTATCATATATGCTTGCAAACACTTTTGAGCTCCCATGGCAGTCGCCAGGATTGCATTTAGTATCTCTGAAATCGGTGGCCCTCACCATGGCTGCCTAAAAATGCGCGGACCTTGGAGAAACCCATGTTGTCACTCCGGCACATGTGCTGCAGTGTACACCTTGGCACACTCCACTGCATTTTTGGTCAAGCTATTTGTGTAGCTTTAGCAGGCAACTCTGGGTGTTTGATGGAAGGACAGCGAAAAAAGAAAGACGAGACACTTGAGGCACGCAGGACAAGCATTTTGAAGTTGCCACTACAGAAAAGGGAAGAAAAATTAGTATTCCTGTTTCTGAAATGACAAGTTCAAAACCTCATAACTCAATGTCTCTGATAGGCAAGATGATAATTTGACCCTTATTGAATTCTTTTGTTAAGAGAAACCAATGGCACACATTTTAGCAAGCTCTATGCAGCATAACTTCTTGAAAGCTCTTGGCAAAATGTTACATACCATATTATATAACTGCACAAAGACTTTCTTTACACAAAATTAAATTGCATATTTAGAATCGGCACACAAAAAATGTTTCCTGAAGATTTCATAAATGTGACTTTATTAATAAAAATTCTTTTTAAGACTTTCTTCCAAACTTTTTCCCGAGGTTCTCCTCCCTAGCTTTCCTGGCTATTTATGTTGAATTTCATTCCTGTGCACCACTGTGTTTATATCTAAAAATAAACTAAACTTTCCACCTCATAAGCCAAATGCAGCAATTTCCACTCACAAACTTTCTTTTATGACATCACAAACATGACCCATGTATTGATCCTCAGTTCGCATTTGTTGACTGGAAAAATTGCCATATTTTCAGCAACCTTAGACATTGCATGACTCATTTCATCGCTTAAAGGAGTATAGGCACCTAATTTTGGTGGCATGTTTTCTTCTCTGCAATGATGCAGAGAAGAAAACACATGAATACCACATGAATCACCATGTGGCATTTGCCTACAGCTTCTAAATAATTTACAAACGAATTTTTCTGTCATGATGTTTTGGTTTCAGCTTCAACAGTTGAACGATGGCTGTGACGTCAGAGAGGTATAGGTCACGTGAGGCATGGAAAAAACTGATATAATCACTGCTTCATCATTTTAATTCACTGCAGTGCTGAAGTCAGCCGTCCTCAAGAGCCGGAATGACAACGAATGTAGAAGCACCAATTATATTGCAGTTTTTCATGCCTCATTTGACCTATAACCTCTCTTTAACATCACAGCCATTGCTCGGCTGTTGAAACCAAAACCTAAACAGCATGAGAAAGAAATTCGATTATAAATTATTTACCGGTCATAGGAAAATACCACATGATAATCCGTATATAATAATTCGTTATGCCTCTTTACAAACAAGAAAACACGCTCCCAAAAGTTAGACGTCTATACTCCTTTAAAGTTTAAATTTAGGCAGACGGCATGCATGCAAGTGTGTTGTCAATAATATTTATAATGTCATCTTGCATTACATTAACCACTTCCTTTGACTGTGCAGCTAAGTTCCTGTTTAGATTTCTATTTGCTGTTTTTAAGAACCGTCTTGTCTACTCATCACTTATTATCATTCATCATCAGCCGGACTACGCTCACTGCAGGGCAAATTCCTCTCCCATGTCTCTCCAATTAACCCTGTCCTTTGCCAGCTGCGCCCACCCTGTGCCTGCAAACTTCTTAATCAAATCCGCCCACCTAACTTTCTGCCATTTCCTACTACGCTTGCCTTCTCTTAGAATCCAATCTGAGTTCCCGGGTTTGAACCCGACCGCGGCGGCTGCGTTTTTATGGAGGAAAAACGCTAAGGCGCCCGTGTGCTGTGCGATTTCAGTGCACGTTCCCCCAGTGGTCTTCCAAGATCCCCAAGTGCACGAAATTATTCCGGAGACCTCCACTACGGCACCTCTTCTTCCTTTATTCTTTCACTCCCTCCTTTATCCCTTCCCTTACGGTGTGGTTCAGGTGTCCAATGATATATGAGACAGATACTGCGCCATTTCCTTTCCCCAAATACCAATTATTATTATTAATTATTATTATTACACTTAATGACTTCGCATTACATTCCCTGCCCAAGACCATTTCTTCTGCTCGATTTCAACTAGGATGCCATTGACCTGCATTGGTTCCCTGACCCACCCTGCCCTTTTCTTGTCCCTTAACGTTGCACCTTTCATTTTCCTTTCCATGGTTCATATTGCAATGCAGAGAGAGTAACTTAAGAAATGCAACACTGTTGCCGACTCAAAGTGCTGAGCGAACCCAGCATTGCCTAGCTTAAATATGAGATTACAATACACCCTCATTAACTTTCATTGCTAAATGTAGAGAAAATTTTATAGTTTAATAGCACATCGACAAAAGTCAAGGACTGAAATTTTCACTGTGCTGATCGTAGATTGTTAGATATAAGCCTTCTGACTGTGGCCTTATTTTGCGAGGCCGGCTCCTTATCAAGCTTTACCACTGGTGTGGGCCTCATTGCATGCCACACCTTCTGTTCAGACTGCATGTTGTTTTGAAATCATGTTCACACTTTTCTACCATCAGCTGGGAGCATCTAGTGTGTGCATACCACTGGAAACATTGCTGCATCATCTCTGTTGAGATGGTAGGGCGCTGGTTGGTTTCCCACATGACTTCTAAAACAGTGCAATGTGCTTGCACTGTATGCTGTTGCTGCTGTGGAAGTGGTTTTGCAAAGCCTTCAATCTGTCCCTTGTGTGCAGGCAGCGAGGGGCAGCTGATGGCCAGGACTTCGTGAGTGCTCTGCCATTTGTTTATTTGCTTGTTTGATTGATTCATTCATGCAATACGTCTAGCACCCACACAGGGGTACTATGTTGGCATGACCATGTCACCATGCAAAACAAAAAACATTAGATTACATCATAAAGGAGAAGGTGCAGTGTGGCAAACTCACGACACCCATCTTATTTGCAAAAGAACGAGAGAAAAGAAAAAAAATCAATGCAGAGAAAGGAACTAAATTGACAGACTCCGAAAAAAATAAGAAGCACAATTCTAAATATAGTGTTTAGAAATACAGAAACATTGGAAATTGGCAAGAAATGGAGCAGTAAAGCCTGGAAAGACTGGGATTGTAACAACAGTTGTTATGCAAACATGCCATTAGACACTGAAATTCTCTTAGACGTTCTGCAGATGTCCTAAATGTCCACAGGACATCCATGGGACTTTTATTTCCCATAAGGAGACAGAAAAGCATAGTGCAGGGAGGAGTAGTGATGACAATTGTACAGGGGTAGGTGTGCCTCTGCAGAGCTTTGTTTATTGTTGATCTGGTTGCTCCATGCCTTTGCTTGCTGGCAGTATGACCCCACTGGTGATGGGGACACTGGAAGAAGAGGAGCCAGACATCGCCAGAAGAGGTGAGTGGCTCCATTTGCTATGCAGTGTGTCAGATGCTTGTGCAAGGGTGCTGGGAGGACATCTGTTGATACCCGTACTGTCATTGTCAATTCAATCATGTAAACTAATCAAAAAAGGAAATAAACCGGCATCTATGAGCTACAGTATTTACACGATTGTAAGTCAACTCGAATGTGAGTCAACCCCCCCAGATCACTTTTCTGAAAAAAAAAAAAACTTGCGGTCTCCACTTATCACCAGCTGCTATTGGCTGCCACATGCAGGAGTGCCTGTGGGCACATTCCAAAACAAAAATGTGTTAGTCACTGGGCTATTTGTCCACACTTGTGCCATTGTCCTCGCTAGCACTGCCATCGTGATTGCTACTGCGGTCCCACACCTCGTCATTCTAACATCATCTTGCAGTGAAATTTCACACATCGTTAACAGCCACATCACGACATCGCATGGAACAGCTACAAATTTTGCCTCGCTGCAGCTGCCACACCTGTATCACCCGTTACAAACGTCGAACTTGCGGCCCGGCGCACAGTTCATTTCTTCGGCATAAAGAATGACAGCCGTCTTGAATGTAGCCGTGAACTAGTGCTGGTCACTTGCTGGACCCGGAGCACAAATGACGAATGACGACGCACTACTTTAGACTTGTGAAACGCGGCCAACAGCAGTGAAATGTGTCAGCACCAAAGGGAAATTACACGTGAGTGGCATCGGCTCTTCCATCGGCTACCGACACTCCCCAGCGCCACTCCGGTTCCGAGTGGGGGTGCCGCCGCGATTGGAACAGCAGCCCTTCTATCAACTATCGACACTCCCTTGAGCACCGAGTGCGTGGTTGAAAATAAAAAGAAAGAGTAGAAAGCAAATGCGTTAATGGGCCGCCACTGCTTATCAGCAGATGCAATCTGCGGCCACGTGTGGGGAGTGGGCTGGTGCAGGTTTGCTGCTTATCAACAGCCGCCATCGGCCGCCTCACGCAAGGTGGGGATGCCGGTTCTGCACGTTGACATAGCAGCTGCTCAAGGCCAGCACCAAGAGCAATGGATGGAGCCGCACAGCAAAAATGCAACCATGCTGTAGCATGCCTGATATCTCGTTTGTCTCATTTTTATTTATGGTGCTATGCTTTGGTTTCAAATTTAAGTCGACCCCCCCACTTCGGATTTTCAAAATTTGAAAAATAGGTCAACTTACAATCGTGTAAATGTGGCACAAGATTGAGAGGAGTGAGCTAGCAAAGAAGCACGGAGGAAGCCTGGGAGCAGGGCCCTTATTCCGAGTTTGTGTCATAATCGAAACAGTCATTTTCGGCCTCACCTGATTGGTCGAAACAATGGAAGCAGATGTCAGTTCGGTTGCTACTGTGAATGGCGGCAGGATGTCAGTGCATTGCAGTTGCTGCAGTGAAATGTGCATTGGCATTATTGCTCTTTGCTGAGAAATGGAACGCGGCTGAATAAAAATTCAGCCACGTTCTTTAGTTGCACATCAGATGCAAGAGTAAAGAAGTAAACAAAATCTGCTTCATTCAATCAGTGTATTCAGTAAATAAAAACAATATTTCGTATACTCTTTTGTGCACTAAAAAGGCCAGAGGTGTGCTTAAAAAAAATAAAATACGCAACAGCGCATGGCTTTGAGATGACAGATGGTAGCCGCTGCAGCCACCAATTGCCGATGGGGACTAAAAGATAGGTAGGTTGTTTTCACAACATGATATTTTATATTTATCTTGAGGGAAAAAGGAGTGGAGAGGAAGTTTTGTGGTATGCACTTACTCGCTGCACGATGCGCGCTCACTGCTGTGCTAAACTATCAAGACACCGTGACGACTTGCCACCTGCAACATTCTCTTGGGAGAGTTCGCAGATGAAGTTGTCGGAGGCTAGCCATGGTGCAAAGCGCACGCATGCCTGTTGACTCCTGAACACTACCTCGCCAGCTAACTCACGCGCTCAGTACACAGCCACAGCACCACGGGTATAAAAAACCTGAGGAATGCCAAAAAGCCATCTGGCATGTCAAACAGCGATGTAGTGGCGCGTCGATGGCTGCTGACCGTCCGTGCACATGGTGAGCGGGGTCACACTGCCAGGCATTGCACATTATCATGACGCTTTAGCAGCTAACAGAGTTCTAGAACAGCGAATGTACGTTTGCACACAGTAAACACAAGCATATTGCAGGACATTATGTTTTACGTTGCATTATTCAGTGTACACAAATGCAGATGCAATGATAACTCCAGTGATAGTGGCACCATCTGGTTTGGATGAAGTGAACAACTTCTGCAAAACCAGTGCTCGTTAGGCTTAAAAGTTCCCGAATCATCCAACGAAATAAAAAACAGGTCAAATTATTGTCCATCCAATTTGTTATAGGCATGATAAGATGACGTTCTTGCCTGCTGAAGTGCTTAGCTGCTTCTGCTTTGAGCAGTACACCAAAAATGTCCCTGGGACTACTACTGAGATGTCGTCATTGTGCAGGGACCATGGGGGCGGAAGAGCTGATGCCGGTGCTAGAAGAACAGCTACCACTTCCTGAGGAGCCACAGCCAGAGTTGCCCATGTTAAAGGAGGACATCGAAGAAGCGTGAGTGGTCGGCTAATAACAAGCAGGCAAAACAGTCTGAGCCTGTTCTCTTCTCTGAAGTGGAGTGCCTATGTTTGACATGTTCCTTTCTGTCTGCACCGTTATGTATTATTACGTCGAAACAAGAGTGAACTTTCTTGAGTGTGCACAGCACTATGAAATTCACTTTATTTAGCTGATGTCATATTATATACAGATCAGGGGTGGATTTATGGCACACTGTTGGAGGAGCCAGTTGGGAGGGAGGCATTGCCCCTTACACAGCCGTTACATTACACAGCTGTGCCAAATGCCAGTTTGTCTACTTCATCTAGGGGTGCAGTCTGGTCCATTCAGTCTACTTTCTTAAATAACTCACAGGTTACTCCATTAAATAACTTACAGGTGATAAATGTGCATAAGTGTACAGATACAGTACCTGGCTGTTTCCTTTGTACTGAATTAGCAGAGCCGGAGGAACTGAACTGAGCATACCCTTTATTGTTGTTGTTGCAGAAAGAGAATATGAAAAGGGAAGTGCACGGGCTTGTGCACTTTCCTTTTCACTGGCTTCAGCTGAGCCACATTCACTGCCAAGTGCAAACAGGGGAGAGTTGAGTTGTGAGAGGAAAGACTCAGACAAGAGGCGCAACTATGCTTTAGCAAATGCCCCCTGTGGCAAGGAGCCCTCGCCACATTCGCCAAGAGCCAAACATCCCAGCCCCTAAGGAGCAGCAAGCCGTTCTCCCGCCTATGCTACATTCCAGCAAGTAAACAACCCAGTGGGCGTTGAAACTCCCTTGGACATTCTGCGGATGTCCATGGGAGTTTTAATGTTTATTGGGAATTATATATGCAGGTCATGGCACAAGGATGCTAGATGCCTATGTTAGTTGAGGGCAATGCCCTCTACAGACATGATGCCATACAGTTGGTGTTTTTAATTACATATGAGTAGAACTATCCTGCATTGTGGAAGCTCCCTTCGTGTTGGCTGCGCAGGCAGGTGAAGCACTCAATTGCACATGTGTTGACGCAGTGCTGTGCTCTCTCCCTCTAGTGTGCCCCCTGTGAGCCCCCTGGTGCCAGCTGAGCCCCAAGAAGAAGGTGATTCTTTCCCTGCTGTCTGGGAGGGGGAAATGCAAGGGTGCCCCTGACTTCAAGGAGCTTCTGTGGATGTCTTTGTGTATCGTGTTCTCGTGTGGATGTAAAGCAGGCACTCAGCTGCATCCCCTTCCTTTCATTCATCATATTCACGGAACAACTCTGTGTCTTCGCGACGAGGCTGACCAGTGCCTCAGTATAAGTGTTGTAAACCCAGTTGCAACATCTGGCCTTTGGAACTGAGCTCAGTGAAGACTAAAGCAGAAATTTGGGCAAATTGGTTCATGTTCATTGTACAGAAAAATTTAACGGGGCATACTAAGAGCCACAGACAGGCACTCTGCTAATCAGTACTTGAGCCCTCTTCTCTGAATGTTGGCTAAGCACCCTGAGCCCCCCCCTCCCATGTTCACTTTGTGTTATCAAGAAACCCATCCACTTGTTCTCTCTCTACCAATTTATCATCTTATGAAGGCAAGAAATTTTTCAGCTTTGACCAATAGAATGAAATGTTAAAAGCCTGGACTTATTTACTGCTTTGATTAGTTAGCGGAGCATTCTATGGGTGTATGGGTTGTTGTTGCCAACTGATAGTGTTAAGGCTGTCATGCATAAAATCCAGTGGCAATGGCATTGTGAATGAAAATCCCCAGAGAAGCAGCCTAGGTGGGCCACCTGTGTCACATGACCTTGTGGCATCATCACAAACCGCTCACCGGATTGCGAGCAAACTGACCACCATGGCAGGCGCCAATTAAACTGATGATTTTTTGCGAGTTGTTGCATGGGAAGAGCAACTTGGGTGGCAAAAGCCCCACTGGTGGCAGCACCTGCCACCACAGGGCAGTGGATCATCACCGCGGCACCACTGCACTAGAAGGGGTACGAGGGCTCCCAGGGTACTATGGATGTAAAGTCGAGAGTGACCATTTCTGCATGAATGGGCAATAACTCATTACTGCTATCATGTTATACCCTTACTGCGGAGCTCAAGTGTCCCCTCCAATTTTTGTTCAATTTTATTCCACTTCAAATAAATACCAACCCAGGCAAAGAGCAACGTCAGACTCGTTTGCACTATAGCATCGGCCTTGATGGCTGGCTGTAGGACGCTCCCAGGGATTCACTGAGCCCCATTCCTTATTTTTCAGTTCATTCAAAACCGATGTGACTGTTTCAGCCGCACAGCAAGGAAGGCTCCTGGTGGTGTGGCTGCGACTGCAGCAGCTGTGTGATGAACACGGAATGTGCACCCTGGTACAGCTGGTCACACCGGAGGTCTTCAACCGGCGGGCAGTGGCCTCATGCTTTGGCTCGCTGCTGCGTATGTCTCTCAATTCTCCCTACTCTCCTTGCCTCTTCTCTCCCGGAAGAGTCAACGTTTGAACCGCTGTGCCAATTCTGATAAAACTTCCAGGGATGGTTTAGCTTCTTGTCATTAGCCTATATTCTAAATTTTATTACTATGGCACGAGCAGAAGAAAACTTGTAGCTGTCATTTAGAGCAATTAGGTGAGTCATGCTAGGAAAATTTTCATTTCAAAAGTAATGAAGATATCTAAATGTTTGTGATTAGATAGATACCTTCTAGGTAGTTTAGAGTGCAGGATGAGGCCAGTCACATGTTTTTCCATCTCATTTCTGCGGAAACCTAATCAACGTAAAACAAAGATTTTTTTTTAGAGAGTGCAGCTTTTAGACGGCCGTTCATGGGTTGAGCCTCATTGGCGTTGAAGGTGTAACAAAGTGCGAGGGGAGTGTTAAGAGGCGCTCTCTCCATGACCTTGGCGAAACAGTGTGCATGAACAGACTTTCAAGAAGGTCCGAGCCCTCTCAAGAATAGAGGGGGAGGGAGGCACTGCTTAATGCATGCTGTGATGCATCCTCCCTCTCTGAGCGCTGACACCTACATGTAGAAGTTTCGGAGTTGCCTGTTTAAGACCGTGTGAGTATGTTGCATGATGTTATATGGTTCTTGGTCAGGCTTCATCAAAGGAAGTAGACAGGCCCCAGATCTTTACTGATACCGTCAATTTTATCACTCACACGGATGGGCTTTCACTCAAGTGGGCAAGTTGGGCTTTTGCCTTAATAGTCTCAGCCAGTTCTTTGAAAAATGAGCAACGCAGCCCTGGAAATGCTTCATCTGTCGCTGCTCAGCACCACTCACTGTCGCGGCTCAGCACCACTGAAGCAGCAGCTAAGTGCCACTGGCGTGGGAATTCTGCCGGTCACGCCGCCAATGCAGACCATCGCTACCAGCAAGATGCTGCCATTCGCACCACCGAAGCACAAGCTAGGCATTGCCGAAAGGAACGTGCCATTCTTGGTACCCAAGCAGACAGAGCTGGGCTCAAATTCCCCATTTGGAAGTATTGTAATAGTCCCTAGACTTTTTTTTGTTGTCGTTATACGTCAGACACCTGATAAATTTTTCTGTTAGAAAAGATTTATGGATCTAAAAAGTACCTCTTCTTGTTCCCGAAAAAATTTCAACCTAGAAACCACCTTGAAAGCAGCTTTCCACAAACCAGTTTTGGAAATAATAGTTTTCTTAACAGTTCTGTTTTCCCAAAAAGTGAGGACTGATGGAAAATAGGCTCAAAGATTTCAGTACATGCTATTTAATTTTACGGCCAAAAATAATTAATCAAGGTGTTCGGCTGCATAGGTTGGCACCTCTTCCAACATGACACTGCTGTGTGGCAATTGCCTGAAGTTTTCTCTTTTTATCAGCTGAGCTGTCGAGTACCCTTGTTTGCGCTCATAATATGGTATCCTTGGCTGCTCTTTTGTTTGGAAAGATAGAACAAATAACCAAAGTCGAACCAAGGGAAAATTAGGTCTGGCTTAGTGAGTCTCTGAGTGGTGCAAAAACAGTATTGAAAGGTGACATGCTGTTTTTCCGGCAATCAAAGCTTCTGTTTTGGTTTATCAGCCAGTCTGCAGTTGTTAGGCCAAAATTATGCCTTTCTTTTTTAGTTTTTCATTAGTGGTGTTGACTTTAGTTTTTCATTAGCCTGTTTCTAGTGCACTATAATCTCATTAAAGTTAAGGTGTATTTGGTTTCTGCAATTCCTTTGACAGAGGCGCAAGCGAAGCTTGCCAGGCGAGGCCTGCCGCTCGGCTTTACTTAGCTAGGTTAGCTTCACCACTTGACAACAATGTGGCGAGGAAAAGGCCACCCTCAAAGAAACCATACATACGTGTTAGCGCTGCAAACTGGTGCCTATGGCTGCACAGCCAACCCGTCTACACAGAGGAAACGTGAGCGAAGAGTGTCTTTAGGAGAAGACCACTTGCAGGGGCACAGCTTCCTGTCCGTTATCTCAGGTACCTGTGAAATTGCAGTTCAGTATATTGCGCGACTTTCCTATACTTTCTCTCAGGATTTTTAAAGTGATAATGTGTGTGTTTAATATAAGCAATAATTCGACACTTCTGAATTCGACATATCCGCAGACTCAACTGTATCTGTACTTCATTTTTATAACTTTTCCAGCTTATAAAAGCTCTGTTTTCGCTTAAACTATTCTTTGTCAGAGTATGGCAATCTATCAACCCAAACCAACGTTGTCCTCGTTGGTCCCTTTAAAGTGGCCCACTGTGTGTGCCATGTTCTGATAGGTGCACCCTCGATGTCAAGGCCAGTGCTGCTGGTTGTTTCTGTGAAATTCTTGCTAACAGTGGGTGTTTGGTGGTGTCGGGCAGGGAGGTGTGACCGGCGGGTGTTGCTTTGACAGCCTGTGGTACCCTTTGCAGGGCTGCACAAGCGTGGCATGGTGCATCTGAACCAGGAAGAGCCGTATGGCCCCGTCACCATCGAGATGCGCCAGGAAGAAGAGGGAACCCCGCCCATGCCCATGCCCATGCAGAGCAGCCCATAATCTCTTTCCTAGACATGACACAGTCCTTTCGAGGGTTCCTGCTTAACCAATGTGCAGCGCCGGTTAAAAAAAGACCAAATGCAGTTGGTCAACGCACAAGTACCATTGGGCACCAATTGGCACCAGTGGTTCCAACTGTGTTTTGGACAGTTACAATTGATGATTATGGATTGGCAAAAATGCAATTCGAAGCTAGTTGGAACCAGTGGGATTCCAATAATTCCAGTTACATTTTGTTCAGTTCCAGTTGCTGTTCTTTGACCAGCCAAAGTGCACTTGGAACAAATAGGAAACCAATCGAAAGCCGTCACATTCCAGTTGGTTATGTTTTTGCTAGTTCGAAATGGCCTTTATTGACTGGGCAGTTGCCTACATGGGTGTGTAAAAAGCCGTTTCAAGCGCAGGTAGAACAGGCTGAGCTTCTGCCATTTGTTTTCACCTGAATGCAATGAGTGTGACAGTTTGTTGTTTGGTTTTCCTATCCTATTTTTGCAGTCTCAGGGACATTACAAAACACCAATTTGCAGGAACACTGAAATCAGTCCTTTCTTTTATGACTACTGGTTTTGACCTTTTTTTTTCCACCTGACATTCTGACACAGCCTCCAAAGAGTGCGACAGTTGCTGTTTCCAAGTTTTTGTTTTGTTCTTATTTCATGTTATGCAGGCCATGTCTAAGTCACTTTACAGTGTCACCTATATGTGCAGAAATGTCCTTTGCATTTGACTGGCTCTCTTTGAATGCTTTGACCTCAACTCACTAAACATCTGCGTCCACGCATGCTCCCTTCACACTGCTCCTTTCTTGAAAACTGTGATAACATGTTTGCCGAAGTTCTTCGCTAAGTTTGTCCCTCAAAATGTTTTTTTGGCTACACATTTGGAGGTGTATATGTAGGCAAACCTGCACATACTACTTGGAGCTGTGATGAGACCTTGCGTGCATGCCACTGTTCTTGTTTCTAACTGTCTATTCTGTTTTTATTTCATGTTACGCAGGCTATGCCTAAGCCATTTTTACAGATTTGTATGGGACCCACCGGCTGTAGCTATGAGAGGGGAAGTTTTTGACAATCTTTTTGCAGTAATTTTCATACCTTTCATTATCAAACACAGTGCCAAGCTTTATTCAGGCATGTACCATCGAGGGCAAACGTTGCAGAACCCCCCCCCCCCCCCTCCAACACTTCTGGTGTCAAGATCGGCGCAGTGGTCCCTTTTTGATACCAGAAATGCTTTGTCAGGTGACACCCCTACGAAGAGTGGCATGGGCCTGAAGTTAGAGGGGGGTCTGTTACTTTTGCCCCCGATGATACAGTCGTGGACATGCAAACCTGGAGTGATGGAGCAACAACCAAAGGTTACTGCAGCTCCATGCAACCATGAGAACACAAACGAGATAAACACTGGCACGAGTGTGTGCTTCCATCTTGTGTGCAGTGGAATGACCCCTCCAGTGATGACGTTCGTTCAGGCATATTTGTGAAGCAGGGAAACAGAAATGTAGCGTAATAATTTATTTTGTGATGATAGAAAGCACATGAAGACATATCACACAAACAACCTATGACAAAGGCGCACTTGCCTGCACTCTTGTTTTCTTTTTCTCTCATTATTGGTCCAAATTCTTGTAGCTGCATGGTGCCATTGGTTGGTAGCTTTTGCTCATCAGTCTGGCGTTGCAGGTTAATCTATCCATGAATGAACACATAAAGCATGAGCTCATCCCACACAGTATTTGGAACAAGCTTGAACTGCACACTAGAAACGATAACTAAAATGCAGCAACTTTTGGCTAATAATGAATTGATAGTGGCATGCTTGGCTTTTTTCGAATGCTGTGTGAGGATCACTTATTCCACACTGACCACTCGCAATAACTGCGGCGCTATTTTTTCCAGTAGCCAAACACTCTGCACCTTTTTACATGTGCATCTGTATATTCCCATTTTAGCTACAACTCTTGACGCATGACATGCCCCTTTGACACCATAAAAGGCAGTGTCTTCGACAAGTGGTATTGTTGCGCTACCAGGTTTTATTAAACTTGTCAACACAGAGCACTACCTCTCTGTGGGCTGTCAGAAGAGCATTTGAAGTTAACATGGGACGGCTTCTATGCCACACATGAGTATGCTAGGTATAAAATGGCAGTTTATGCCATTTTTCTTATTTATTTATATATTTATTCGCATGTTTGTCATTCATGTTTTTGTGGACAGGACCCATTTTATGGGCCCCCTGTGATATGTGGAGTGTACTTGACACTTTGTTTGGAGCTATGGCTCTTTTGTGTAGTTGCAATAAACGTATATCTACATGTTTATTTCATTTGAGGGCTTGTTTATGAAAACTGCATATCTTTTTGCAAGCAAATATGAGCAGCGATTATGTCATGTTCAAAATTCATTTTTCTTTCATGTGCTCAAAGTTCCTCGTGATAGATTTCATGCGTCTGTTTTGCATTTAATGACACTGAACACTATAGTCTGATCTCTTGATCGTTAAACATAGTGATTGATGTGAATAAGTTCATTGTGAAATCACTCGAGCTGTGTAGTAGAAGCACTGGGCACTAGGATTTCTGTAATCGCTGTTTTGTGTGATTGGGCAACAGCCTAATGCATTATCATATTCATCATCATCAGCCTGACTATGCCCGCTGCAGGGCATAGGCCTCTCCCATGTCTCTCCACTTAACCCTGTCCTATGCCAGCTGCGCCCAGCATATGCTCACAAATTTCTTGATCTCAGATGGTGGAACCAGCGAAACTGCCGTAGGACAAGAACAAGAAGGCACACACAACACCGCTGGACTTGCAACTCCAGCAGTGTTGTGTTTGTGCCTCCTTGTTCTTGTCCTGCGACAGAATTTTTGCTGGTTCCACCATCTGTGCATTATGAACCAACTAGCCCAGCAATTTACTCTATTCTTCTGCTTACTTCTGCTGCCCCCTACTACACTTACCTCCTCTTGGAATCCACTCCGTTACCCTTAAGGGCCAGCAGTTATCTTGCCTTCGCATTTCCCCATTTCTTCCTCTCGATTGCGACTAGGATGTCACCTTGAATAAAAGCTAGTCTAACGCGTATCTAAAAAGAGAAAAGTGCACATGGAATGAGGCACAAGTCAGAAAGAATGAGGGTAGCTATGAAACTTTCTTGTCGGGCATTTGTGAAATCCACAGTAGAGAGAAGGCAGAAAGGTGGGATCGTTTACAACACAAAAGTGAACAAGGCTTGCTAGGCAACATTTTGAACAGCAGGCTTGTCTTCGCCATGCCCTGACAAAGGCAAGTTCTGTTGTCGAAATGTCATCATGACTGCTGGCCTTGCTTGATGCAGAACTTGCAAGGCAAGCTGCAAATATAAAGCCTGGACAATGCAGCTTTGTCCTCCAGTCATCCATTGGATGCCATTGTATAGGGTCATCCCTCCCTGATGAATATTCATAACTGATTGAACTTGTTTATGGAACATAATTCTCAACTGTGAATAGTTCCACAAGCCAGTTCGACCAGTTGTAATTTTCATCCCTTGGGACATCTGATATATCGTAAAATTCCAAACAAGTACCCCCACCCATGCAAGGGCCCCCCCCCCCCATAACTTCACTGTTAATTTCACATTTCCGCGCCATTCAGGGATTTTTGACCACATTCAGATCTTCAACGTGCACTGACATCGCACAGCACACGGCACCTTTTGAATTTCTCCTCAATCAAAACAGAATGTCTTTTTCCCTTCAAAAGATTCCCTTCCAGCCAATTGCATTTGCCGATTGTTATGACCCTGCTGGTGAGAGGGAGCTCGGGACTATCCCCTTTCATCTGCCACTACCTGCATATTGTACGCCACACTAGCAGGGTCATGAGAATCAACCGACGCTGTTGGCTGGAAGGGGCCACTTTGACTGAGAAAGCCGCTTAGTTCTTGAGTTGTATCCGTGGCGGGTGGTCAAAAAGCAACTATAACCATTAAAACGCGTCTCTCGGCATGCGGCGGAGGAGAGCGGAGGTGGAGGGATTGATGGCGAGGAGGAGCCAGATCATGTGCTGATGCGCTGCTGCAGACAAAACGCTTGTCTGCAAGCAGCAGCTCTCTCCCTCAGTATGTGAGGGAGAATGAAAATTGGTTCTTTGGGAAAGGAAATGGCGCAATATCTGTCTCATGTATCGACCAAGACCTGAACCAGGCTGTAAGGAACGGGATAAAAGAGGGATCGAGTGAAAGAAGAAAGAGGTACGTGCTGTGCCATATATATAGTGGAGGGCTTCGGAATAATTTCGATCACCGTGATTTTGATTTAACGTGCACTGACATCGCATAGCACACGGGTGCCCATCGAAACGCAGCCACCATGGTCGGTTCGAACCGGGGAGCTCCAGATCAGTAGCCAAGCGGCCTAATGTCGAATGGGCCGGCCCACCGCGGTGGGTTTAGTATGTGAGGGTAAAATTGGTTTTAACGCGACAGCGTTAAAGAGCTTGTGTCGCAGAATAGCCGGTGTTGTCGGCCGTGAGAGAAAAATTCCTCCTCCTCGCAATGTACGTCACTGCAGAAGAACTGAGGATTGGGCGAGTTGGTGGTGATCCATCTTATTAAAAACCAGCACTAAGAACACAGACAGGGGACGAGACGAGAGACACGGAAGGCGCTTCCGTGTCTCTCGTCTCGTTCTCCTCTAGATGTCTGTGTTTTTTAGCGCTGGTTTTTAATACGCCACTGCCCCAGCAGATAGCGCACGACGGCAGCGCAAGGACTTCACCCTACAGTGGAAAGCAACAGGGCTGATTTATCCAAGGTATTGGGGTTTAAGGACAGTGAAGGGAAAGTAGCTAGATTTTAAGCGAGTAGAAGTAACCAAGCAAAGGTTATATGATTGGTGGCTAAGATCAAGACGAGTAAAATTTCACGAGTCATGGCTAGGTGGCTTGAGCCACCGCCCGATTTAAAGGGTTCAGCCGTATCCGTCCATCCAGGAAAGGAAGGGACGCCTGTCACATATTTCATCTGCATTCTGCCTTTTCTGACGAATTAAATGTTTTCCAATCCAATGCCACATATTTCGGAGAACAACCCGGATCCGCCGTGGTGGATCAGTGGTTATAGGGTGCTCGTGGCTACTGATCCGGAGTTCCCGGGTTCGAACCCGACCACGGCGGCTGCGTTTTTTATGGAAGAAAAACGCTAAGGCGCCCGTGTGCTGTGCGATGTCAGTACACGTAGGTTAAAGATCCCCAGGTGGTCGAAATTATTCCATAGCCCTCCACTACGGGCACCTCTTTCTTTCTTTGTTCTTTCACTCCCTCCATTATCCCTTCCCTTACGGCGTGGTTCAGGTGCCCAACGATATATAACACAGATACTGCGCCATTTCCTTTTCCCGCCAAAAACCAATTATTATTATGGTCAGCCCGGACCGGGCAATGAAATGAAAATTGGTTTTAAGGAAGTGAGGTCTATCTCACATATATCTCTGTGGACACCCGAACAGCGCCGTAAGGAAAGGAAAATGAAATGAAAATTGATTTTAAAGAAAGCAAGTGACGCGTCTGGCATATCTCGTTCGGGTGCAGTGGGGCGGTGCGGGCACGCAGGAATCGCGTGGTGAGCGGTGAACAACGCAGCGCACATCCAAAGCGCGTTCACCACGAAGCTTGCGGCTTGCAGCCCGTTCGGCGCGGAAGCTATGCTGGTGTTCGTGGCATCGGATTTGTCGAGAACTATGTGCCGACGAACTACGACTGCAACTTGAGTTCCGCGCGTTTTTGGGGGAAAGGAAATGTTGCAGTATCTGTCTCACATATCGGCGACACCCGAACCGCGCCAACATGCTCTTTTGGCTGTTGTCGCGTGAGGACTCAGGCTCGCGCTTTTCAGCGTCCATCCAGTATTCATTCGCATCTGTCGACGGTGGCGCCCTCGAACAGCTCGTCAGGAGAGGCCATGCCAGCACTTCCCAGTGGCGAGAGGAGCTGCTTCACTGTCTTACAGCCTGTCCCCGGCTTCCACAAACCCTCGGCGAGAAGTCATCAACGACGCACTGTGGTAGTTGTTGGCCTTGCAAAACATGGCACATACCCACATTGGAGGATTGGCTTATTAGAATCGCTGCTGTATAGTTCATCGCCAATTTGGTAGGCGGGCGAGGCAGGTGCATCGAACGTTCTACAGGAGCCATGCTGTCGACGCCGTGGACGCCGCCAGTGAGTGCGTGAAAAGCTTTATTGGGCGCAAGCAGACACGCGTCTGCAATGCGTATGCCCGGTCGACAATCGGTCGTCCAGGTCTTCGCTGGACAGCGAGGCTTCCCACTGTTGCGGTGTGGGATTCTGAAGCTGCAGCCTCTCCTCATTACTACAAGGAATCGGTGGAGTATCGATGCATCCCATCGAAGGGCGACATGGACGCAACCTGCTGCTACTGTAGTCTGCGTCTTGGACTCCCTGCGTCCGCAGGACAGCTGCGGATCGACTTGAGGATGCTGGACGCCATAGAAAAACGTGGGAGTTAATTCCTGCTCAGCTTTTATGGTAAGTAACACAGTGCCACTTTGCCTGCAGCCGATTTCACGTACTTTAGAACATGGAACGCTTCCGAGAGCTTTACAATTAGTGCTTGCACGTGTTGTGCGCAATTTTTTTTTCTTTAGCATCCAAAGCATTAGTTTCCACCGGCTTCCCGGGTTGAATGTTTTGTGTCTCGAGACCTACGACACGTATACCTACTGCTGATGGTTAAGTTGGTTAAGTGCATGGCGTTCCGCGGCTGAGCGCAAGGTAGCAGGATCGATCGAGCCGCTGGCGCGGCGGTCACATTTTGATGGAGAGAAAAATATCGATTACACCCGTGGTGATTTAGATAAATCAGCGCAAGGAATTGACCACGTGGCCTTTTCCACTTTGCTTCGAATATCTAGCTTCCACGCATGACTGGGGTGACGGTTGCTTTCTTTTGGGTATATGGTAAGAGCCAGTGGTTATGGTGTGAGAAGCGTGTTGTTAGCGTCTTGTTGTGCAGCATTCGATCATCATCTTTTCGACACATTGGCCGCGGCACGTTTCTCTGCCGCCCGCGCAGCGTTCAGAGTAAGACGCTCCGCCTGGACTGCGCTTTCGCAACGCGACTAATTTTGCCACGTACCATATGTTGCTGCTGGCGCCTTTGTCAGAACATCTGGGGCTGCTACTGCGCATGACGCAGCGCATGCAGTCATTTCGTGGTGTACTTATGAGCAGCGTTTCGAAGCGTCTGGTGGTTCTTGTTGCGTATACGCATGCTCCCCAAGTCACGGCGAAGATGGCGTGATGTGCTGCTACTTCAGTGGTTTATCGCGTTAGGCCTTTCTTGGCACGCAGCCCCTGAGCGCTGGGCGATGTGTCCAGGGCCATGCTGCACGGTGTGTTAGCGGCGGTCGGAGCAAGCTCTCGCACTGCTTCCACCCTAGAGTATTGTCGCAGACCCAGCGGCCGACGCCCAGCGGCGCTCAGTGGAAGACGCGCGCTCGAGCGTTCGTGTTAAGCGTGCTGACGGTGGCACGTGCAGCTTATTCGCGGCAGCATGTATTAGCTTATTGAGAAGAGCGGCGCGTTCGACGAAAGGTGCGTTTCTGTCGAACTCCGCACGCTGCGTGACGCAGAACGCAGGCTGTCCTTTGGCCTACATGCAACAGTCGGCGGCGACGCCAAGAGCACCTGCGTGTTCCAACAATGCCTGTTCCTACGCTCATATCTGCGTTAAAAGCAGCAAGCTCCACTTAGCGGTAGTTTTGTAGAGGTCGCCCAGAAAGGCGACCGCGGCCACGTTTAGGCATAGCTGTGGAGCGGCAGCGTCCAGTCCTGGCCAAGGTCCCGAGCGTTCTCCCCAGCGCATGCTGGGAAAAACTTCGGCCTCTTCGACATTTCGCTAGTGCCGGCCGCGTGGGTCGCTACGGTTTTATTGCGTCGTTCACGTCAAAGGTGCCGCTGCTGCGACTCTGGTAAGCGCCTGATGATCGAAGTGATGCACGGGGCTACGCGTACAGCTGTTCTAGGAGGTTGTAACGTACGTACCGGGCTGTGCTGACAACGATGAAATGCGGCCGCGCGCGGGGCCATCCCGAGCGCGTGAGTTGAAGAACGTATACGTGGTGTGGTCTGGTGCGTTGGTGTCGTGGCAGAAGATGTGGTGCTGTGCTGGTCAGCGTCTCCCTTCGAGCGCTGCGTCTGAAAGCCAGGTCCGGCCGGATAGCAAGGTTTACGGACTTCTTGAGACTACGGGGAGGAGGGGGCTCATTTTTGAAGGGAAAGCTTCACGTATACGCTACCTCATAACGATTTCGCAGTTTTGGCCAAGTGAGCTAGAGGTCAAACGTACCCCTTGGGGCGCGGTTCGGGTGTACCAATATACGTGAGACCGATTACACCATTTATTTTCCTCAAAACCGCTTCGGCTGTCCACTGATATATGCGAGACAGTTACTGCGCATTTCCTTTCTTCAAAACCAATTTTAAAAACCATGAATCTTCAATATTCTTCGAAAGCAAATGAAAGGCGCATAACAATGGCCCGATCCGATGGACACCTCAGTCGCGCTTTAGGCAGTGGTAACAGATGTGCGCTACAGAAACGCGGAACTGAAGCTATATACCGGCGGCGTTCTTTGTGTTCATTGGCATTAGTGTTAACAACGCTATAGACTCCGCGGTGATAAATGAAGGTTTATAACTGGCTCCCTGGGGCAGTGGATGCCTCAGTCGCGCTTTGAGGTAAGTGGCGGTGTGGAGAGAGAGATGTGGGCTGCATGCATTAGCGCTGACAATGTTGTGGCAGCAAATAAGCCGCAGCGTTCATTGGGTGACCAACCTTTGGCGATCAATATTTAACCGCCCCTTGGCAGGGTGGGCATGTTGCTTATCCAGTGTGCGGAACGCACTCAACGTTAAGAGGCCAAGCCGTGTCTACTTGTCCAATACACCACAGCTTTTGCCCTCTAACCAGGTTCAGCCCTAGTTGAACTGCACCCAATTTGTTTTCAAGCTAAAAGGTTCTACTGCGCTAACTGTCGTCGCGTAGGCTGGAGAATGACCTTGAACGACCTTCGGCCCAACCACGTTAGCCGTGTATGATCATATGTGGTACAGTTATGGTGTTGAACCCTCGACTCATGACCTTGAGTTGACCTTTGACATTGAGTGACGTTTGGGTTGCCCTTAGGAATTAAGGTCCGATGAGGGGATATGAATCTATGTGATGACATTCGATGGGGATGTCGTAAGAGCATGTGATACCACGTCATAGACACGTGGTCGTGTCGGTATATATAAAACAGCTGTTTGCGAGTGTAGCGGAGCTGCCATGGACGAGCCTCAGATTCTTAGCAAGTGGGCTTGCTTTTCGTTTAATTCCAGGGTTAACCAAGTTAAGCCATTGCCAATTTTTTGCTACCCTTTTAAGGGGGCACTTCTTGTAGCTAGGTATGGTGGAAGGGGAGGCCAGGGAGCTCGGAGCTGCGACAGGCACCGCACCAGGTCGCCGATGACTTACAAAGCCAGTGACAGCCCCGTTTCCTGCAGGAACTTCAGTTTGTGCCAGGTATGCACTGGCCACGCCTTTTGGGTGAGGACTGTCCACAGGCCTCTTCAAGCCGGCCTGCCAGCTGATGCTCGCCCGCCGCGAGCTGTCCACCTGCGGCTTATGGCAATGCAACCAGCGCTCCAGCATTGACGCAACGAACCCTACATGCTCCGGCCCCCAGAGTAGGATGTTTTCTTTGTCCTTGTAAGTTGTCCTCTAGTTCTCTTGAACATTTTGTTGATGCTCTTGATATCGGATTCTCTTTGTGCAAGTATGCATGTGGGGAGTGCGTAAATGCGACCTGTTTCTGCCCGAGGCTTCTGAACAGACCAGGGCCCATAGCTTCATCACATTGAGTACTGTTGTTCGGCCTGGAGACGTCATTTTATTTCCCGACGATTGCGTAGGCCTCGTGCATAGGGATGGAGCTCCTAAATCTGTATCTGATGTGAGGCGTATATGCTTGGAAGTTGTACAAGATAGATATACTGGCAGCCAAAAATGTGGACTTCTGAAATAACTGTGTGGCACCTCAAATTTGCAGCTCAACATGGCATAGTTGTCGCCACACTAAATGGTTGAAAGTAAACATCGAGGCACGTTAGAAGCAGCAGTCTTTGACTCGTGCCTAATTCACACAGTTGATCCTGAGGTATCACATGCGTCTCCCGGTCACGGAGATGTGTGCTATGCTTGTGGCTTAAAGAAACATTTGGGCATTGCAGAGTTAATTACAGCAAAAGCTGCAATAGCTTTGTACAAGCTGTTTAGTAGAACCAGTTTACGGAGTACAATGGCTGCGTGTATCATATTTAGTGTAGCGCATTTTTTTATTCACAGTTGAAACTCTCCGTTTGTTCAGAAAAAAAATGTGTATAACTGCCTAGATTTGTAGGTGGACACCACAACCACTTCACAGCATGATTGAGGTCTCCACTGATCCAGTGAGCCAGTTAATTATGCGCCCTTCCTTTCCTGTAAACCGACTGAGGGTTTCGATTGCGAATGATAAAACACTGAGAACTAGACTAAATTGCTTCGTGGAAGTGGGCCGTGGAGTCTGTGAAGTGTTCCAGAAACGCGATCTCTCTGAAGGCCGCTTGCTGAAGTTGACCGAGTATGCAGGTGAATGTATAGATAACAAAATGTGCCTGTGAGGCACCAACTGGGAAGTCGCTGGTGAAGCGTAAAAAAGGACCAGCCACTAGAGACCACTCGACCGCCAATGCCAATTGGCTTTCGCTGATTAATGCAGTATAGGCCACTAAGCTTAGATCTAAATATTTTTTTGCAGACTCCCTTTAAAGAGACCGCAGCTAAGGCTTACTTATTGCGCCTTCTCCAAATGGAATTGCTATTGTACTAGCACCTGAACCATGTGCACGCAGAACACAAAAATAGTGTGAACTTAATATCGCATTATATTTAAAGAGCACACATGTCATGCAAAATGCATGACGCATCTATTGTAGCCGTTGGTGTCATTTCTTTCTCTTATATTGTCTCTGTGTCTTTTAGTCTTTTAACACATTGTCTGCGTCTCTTATATGGTTTCTGTTTCTCTTAATTATATTATTTGGAGTCTATCTTATTGCATTTTTTAAACTCGTAAGGGTGTCTGTCCCCTTATGATCTGACTCCCCCACAGAGCAGCCCTTGACACTGCAATCCTGGCCAGAGCTGACACTTGGGAGTCTCATATGGGCGTCCGGAATGTTAGCGTCAAGTAAGTATATAGGTGCAGCTGCCATGATAAACCGTCAGCCCTCCAAACCTACTGCCGGGCGAGAATTGTTGCCGAGCCAGCCAGAGCTGGCTCCAACACTGGCCATACCACTTTTGAGAGCCTGCCTGGCTCATCGTTTAGGTGTAGCTAATATTCACATTGCATAACCATCTTTTGTTTGGAACTTAATGGCCTACGTTAACCTACCGCTATGCTGCTAACTCTACTGCTACAATTAATACAGGTAGAGCTCTGCTGCTAATACTACCACTAATTACTGTACTATATACAACTACTGTGGTGGAACCAAACGCTATTGTAGGCA